>JAQGCM010002722.1:0-10567 GCA_034699705.1 Hymenaphorura dentifera
CTTCCATTTTGTCCAAAATTAATTTAGTTTCGTCCACTTTTGTCCACCGGTTTTTTCCACTTTCGTCCGGGTGGAAATAACCACAGCGGAACACTGCACGAAACAACCCCTGCCCTGTAGTCAATGCATGTATCGTGGATAGATTGAACAATTTGCCCTAAATGCGTCCAAATCTATTCTAGCATTGGATTCTCCAGATCAGTTCCCAAGGTACCAAAATTTAAACAAACAACCAATTTGAAAATATAGCAAAATCTGGCGAATAATTTTTTTTCTAACGCATTGAATTTTATCATATCGCTGTCTTTCGCAAGATCTCTGCTAAATTTGACGTCTTGAAAGCTTATTTGAAGTGAGATTTTGATCAGAAGATCGCTAAACAAAGACAATTATGTCTGCAGAGGCTGAAGCAGAATTGGACTCCGGAATCTGGGCTCTACCTCCATTGGTAAATTTTCAATTCATTCGATCCAGCCATGATTGAGTCAGATTTCCAATTTAAATTTAGTCATGATCCAAGGTACTGGAAAAAATCTTTCAAAATCTGGCCCTTGAGGGCAAGAAAACTGCACGCAGGGTGTGTCAACTTTGGCGTCAAATCCTCGATGATCCAGCGAAATTGTACTACACCTTCCGTGCCTTAGTTCTGACCGTTCCCGACTACAAAGCGTTGATTGAATCATACCGGACGATAGAGGTTGTTCATTTTGGTGGAGTGGCCGCAGCATTGTCTCCAACAAAGTTTCCGGCCATTCAAAGCGCTGTTCTCCGCAGCAATGTTCAGTGGGAAAGCATTGTTGAATTTTTGACGAAAGCATGTCAAAATGTGAACACTTTAACAATTGACCACTATGGATTTGAGAAAGTTGATCTGACACAAATGTCACTCATTACCAGCGACAATTTGTGGCAAAAACTTTGCTCACTGAAACTCAATGTATTTAAAATATTTCCAAAGAATTGTTTATAAGTGTTTTCAAACTACTTAAAAATGTTTAATTTGATTACTTAGCTAGAGAATCTTCACTTTGGCCGTGGGAAATTGCACGCGGGCGCGATTGAAATATTTCTCAAGTCGGTCAAATTTCCTCAACTCTCTGAACTCTCAATCTCTATTTTGGATGAGGATGCCGCTGAAGAAACAATAAGCTTGGTCACAGAGGTCTACAATTTCATTGGTCGCCACTCTGATAAACTGCAAACTTTAGAGATAGTCTTGGGTAGCATACTATTCGCGCAATCTGATATGGTTTATAATCATACTCTCCTAAGAAAGCCTTCGATGGTGGTGAATATCTCTAAAATCACGCAAATCCCGAATTTGAGATCTTTATGCGTTGAAAATTGTTTTAATATGCAAGATTCCCAACTTCAATGGGACGATAATCTCAAAAGCTTGAAGATTGTGGCATACGGACCTCAGAACGCGTTTTGGTTCTCATTTCTACACGACATGACTGCATGTTTCACCCGATTCGACAAATTTAAACAAATTGAATGCTTCAAATTGTGCACTCCAACTTGGGTTTACAACGTTGCAAAAATTCAAGAAATCTTGGCTCTTACGGATTTCAAAGAAGTCTTGTTTTGGACATCAAGTAATGAAAACATGAATCAAATTCGTACTTATTGTGCGAGCATTCCGGATTTGATTTTTAGCAACAAGAAGTCCCAGTTTGACAATATCACGGGTTGGGAGACTACAATTAAGAAGGATCCAGACTTTTCATAATTTTCTCTGTTCAAATGAGCAAACACTGAGCACTAAATATGAATGAAGTCTTCTGTCCAAATTTGGTTCTCTTTAAATGTCGAATACTCATTTCTACTAATAAAAATTACGAATTTTGTCTAGAGGCTTTCACTTTACTGATTTCTGAGTATTCATAGCTAGTATTCATATCCTTAACAATTTTTTGAAATACGCCGATTGATTTATGGTTTCTTTATCGGGTTTCGGGTATGCCCAGCCCAAAATTTAAGTTGATGTTTTGCCACCTATTTTCGCTTTTACAATTCATCGGTGACCCTTTGTGCTTGACCTAAGCTTTGAATGATGTTCGTCCAAAATTTTGATGCCTAGAAAAGCAAATTTTGATTTAATTAATCACTCTAGAAATTCTAAAATGTTCTCTATACATCCACGTACGTTTAGGCCGAAATCAGAGCCCATTGGAGCTGGAACATTTGTCAAATTGTAATAGTTGGCTGTTCCAGATCCAACTGGCTCCCAACGTCCAAACCCAATTCCTCGCTGAATGCCTTCGTTTGGATTTCTAGGTTTCAAAATTATGCATATCCTCTGGTACTTAGAATTTATGGTTAAAAAGAGTCACTCGACCCTAATGTAGTTACCCATTTTTCGCAAATGCTGCCCAAATGCCAGAAACAAAGTCCGCAAACTTGAGATCTTCAGAAGTGAATTTATGATTTGGATTGGTCGGGCTCATCATGCAATGATCAAATAGATAGTACATGTCATCCACATGGGTGGGCGCTTTGTCAAACAGTTCATGGTCAATTTCCATATTTCTAATTTGTTCAACGTCTTGCCAAACCATGGACGGAGATTTCGGTCCTCGATAAGTGAATACATAGGAATACACCTCATTCACATTCCTAGCCCCATATTTATTGAGCATATTCCAATTCGGGCTTTTGAATCCTACGTCGCTGAAAATCTGGAATTAGACAAATTTAGAGCTCTGAAATTGAACTTTGATCATCAATTATTACCTGAGTGACCCGCGCAATTTTATCCTTTTCTCCAACCCGAACACCTTCTGGAAAATATTCCTTAACGACCAAGTCGACAACTCTTGGAATTTCGTTTTCGTAGCCAAATGGTAAACTATTTTTGACGATTCTTGGAATAACGACATTCAAGAAATGTTGATCGTCACTAAATTTTTTGTCAGCAGCTAGTTGAAGAGCGGCGTAGAACATCAACCCTTCAAATTCCGTAATACCCGTCATGATCGGTGTGGGATGATAACGACCCTGGTCCATTAAATCCTTTGGAAAATCTGGAAGGAATGCTTCCGAACCACGTGATTCTTTGTCCACTACAACGTTAACCATTATAGGCAAAAGCCAAAAGTCAACTCTAGATCTCTGCGCTTTCAATAATTCCTCTGCTGTTTTGTTCTTCAAACAATTGATGAGTTCAGGCTCAGAAATCTTCTGGGGACAACCGACAAGGTCAACAAAATTCTGAGCATTCAATTTGGTATTCTCTGGCCCTGTAGCTGTCCATTGTGCCAATGCGGTTCCCGACTGGATAATAGCTTTGTGGTATTTCCCTGCAAAACCGAATGTGAATTTGGTTTTAAATTACAGTCTAGAAAGTAGAAAGATACGAAAAAATTAAAGGTAACCTAGAGCTCTGGGTGACAATGTGAGGAAGTGGACTGAAGCTCCACCTGCCGAGTGTCCAAAAATGGTAACGCTGTCGGGGTCTCCACCAAAATGATGAATGTATTTCTGAACCCATTCCAAAGCAGTGATTTGATCCAAAGGCCCGTAATTCCCTGGCAAATTTTTGCTGCCCGTACTCAAATAACCTAAAACTCCTAGTCGATAGTTAATCGTAACCAGAATCACGTCATGGCTGAGCAAAAATTTTGGCCCTACGACATTGCTAGCTCCCACCACAAATCCACCCCCATGAACGTAAACCATTACAGGAAGTAAATTCTTCTTGGGAGTCAACTCAGTTTCCGATTTTTCCAGATTTGTCGTGAAAACGTTGACAAATAAACAATCTTCGCCTCCAACCAATTTAGGCTCATCCTGCAGAAGCCACTGGGTGCAAGGTTGGCCAAATGACTTGGCGTTATATTCGGGTTTTGTCAATTCCAACAGTTTAGGTTCCTGCAAAGGAAGGTGCCAGGTCAAACATTGTTAGCAATTTTTGTTTACTAAATGGTTACCATCCATCGATTTTGCCCCACAGGTGGCTCTGCGTACGGGATTCCAAGGAAAGAATAATAATTTCGGCCATCTTGCTCGGAAATAACGTTTTCAGTGCCAATTAATTTGGTTTGTTCAGAAATTTGCAAAGTCACTGCCACTTGAGTGCCTTTCGAGCCTTCAGTTAAGCTAATGGTGGAAAAAGCAGCAAAAATTAAAGAAAAAGAAAACACACGACTCAAAATTAAAGACTTCATTTATCACAGTTGCAATTGCAAATTGCAATTTAGAAGTAACAATTGCAAATTCGGATTTAAAATTAATCCACGATTGAGTTAAACTTAAACTAGTTCAGCTTCAACTTGGGTAATTTGACTAATGCCGACTACTGTACTGCTTTTGATGACTAATTAATTTCTAATCAAATACTAAAATACAGGAAATTTATTATGGCTTAATCTGTGGTTGTCTTGCGGGCGGATTTCCTTTGCAGTGCATGGGTTCAATTTGTGCTAGTCATCATTCATTTACTGTATGCATTGTCTATGGCACGCCAATTTTGCCAATGCAATGTGTCGGAGCAGAAGCACAGTGCAGATTGTGAGAGCAATCCAATTCATGACTTTGACAAATTCAAACCACTACACGATAATTAACAATTAATAGTTAAACCTACAGGAGAGATATGAAGATTTAGACTTTCGACCTCACAATTAGGCAGGCTAAGGAGTCGGAATAATTGCAGTTGCAGTTACCGGGTGCTAAATTATCAGTGCAACAATAATTACTTAAACTGATTAAAATGTACTCAATAATTGAATCACAAACATAAATTAAACGTGTTTCATATTTCCGGCAAATTGTGCGAGAAAAGCACTTTTGCTGACTAACTTGGGTTGGGTTGATGAGTTGGTTGGGGTTTTCTCTTGAATGCCTGCAGAAATACCCGAAGCCGCAATCCATTGTGCATTGTTTAACATTGAATACGTCAAATTGTTCTTTAAAGCTTGGAATGGAATTTTGATTTTGTTTCAGGTCGTCGAAAATCCAAAATATTTCCCTATGCACTCATAATTTTGCAACAAGCACAAACACTCGCGGTTCTTCAAAATTGAAATTAATTTTGACTAGAAGATGGTTAAATAGATGCAATGATGTACGTGACTTTATCGTATTTCCTTATTCCGATTGGAACGTTGAGCTTTAAACCCCATCACGGCAGAATTCCAACATTTTTTATATTTCCAACTTTGTTTTAGCTACCATGCTGACCAGACCACATTTGTGAAATTTCATAAACAAACCATCCAAAAAGTAGAAACAAAAGTCTACCACTATAACGATAAGTTCCAAGAGAATATTTTCATTCAAAAACTAAATCATTCGACATATTATCTGAGGGTCAAAAAGGCCAAAATACAAATTTTAGAATCGGATTCATTTCACAAAATTCTCCGAAAAGATGTCGGCCTCCGACGGTGAAGAAGTGTCACTGATTGTAAATTTACCCAACTTGGTAATTGATTCAAACCAATATCAATAATACTGATTTGAGTTCAATTTCAAGCAATTAAGTTTAAATTCCAATTGACATTTTCAAAGGTGCTTAATAAAATTTTGCGAAACCTCGAGCTCCTGGACAAGAAAACCATGCGCATTGTATGCAGACGTTGGCGTCGAATTTTTGATGATCCGGACCAAATGCACTACAAGTTTTGTGCCGTCGTTCAGTCCAACTCAGACGCAAAGTTTTTGATGGAGTCTTACCCTGCTTTGGTATCTGTATATTTCGGAGGAGTGACCACACCTTTGTCGGGACAAAAGTTTCCAGACATTCCAATTGCTGTTCTTGGGAGAAACAATGCTTGGCCGAACATTATTGAAATTTTGACGAAAGGATGTCAAAAAGCAAAATCATTGAAAATTGATCGCTACGGATTTGAAAAAGTTTGTCTGAAACAAATTTCACTCATAACCAACAATACATTGTGGGAAAAACTTCGCTCCTTGGAGCTCGTGGTACAATACTGATATAGATACACAACTGCTTCGAAAATGTTGAGATTACGTAATTATCTGATCTGTACTTTGCAGGTCGAAGTTGAAGGTCGTGGAAAATCCCACGCAGTCGCTGTTGAATTGTTTCTAAAGTCTGTGAAACTGGCACAAATCTCTGAACTCTCGTTATCTGTTGTGGACGAGGTACATTCAAAAGGAATGCTACCTTTGTTCATCGAGTTTTACAATTTCATTGCCCGGCATTCGAAAAAATTGAAATCTCTGGAGATCGTGTTTGGAAACTCAGACTGGACAATCAGCCGATACCGGAGTTATGAAATGCGGCCTGTCATAGTTCTGACGATTAGCAAATCCACTGAGTCCTTGATTTCAAACCACTTGAAGCTCACAATCTTCAAAGTTGTACACTTCAATTATTCTGGAGCTTTGGGTTTGCACAAATTTAAACGTACTAAAAGCTCCTCAACTTTGAGATTTTGAGCACAAACTGATCGATTTTTTGAATTCTAGTACACAAATGCCTGGTCGAATCGGTCTGCACTGCATCCAGTACACTTTCCAAATTACATTGGTGTTCCGATTCGTATCACAGTTCTCTACGAAAGATCATCAAAAAGAATGAAACAACACTTACAGAATTAACGTGCCGTGGGTCATATTTGTCCAATCCTTCGCTTGGCACTACTTTGTTCAGGATTTGTCCAAAATTGAAATTGGCATCTTTGTGCGTCGAAAACTTTTTTGGATGGAAGTCTAGCTTGCTGTGGGATAATCTCAAGTTGTTGAAAATCATTATCATGAATGAATACCATTTCGGGTGGCGTGAACTGCTATGGGACATTGGAATTTATTTCAACCGATTGGAGGGTTTTAAGAAAATTGAAATCATCAAGTTGTACACTCCACCGTTGGTTTACGATGTTCCTCACGTACGAGAAATTCTGGGCTTGGCGGATTTCAAAGAATTCTTGTTTTGGTCTACCAGTAATGAAAACTTGAAACAGATTCGTACTTATTGTGCTAGTATTCCGGATTTGATTTTCACCAACAAAAGCTGTCAGTACGAAAAAATTTACGGTTGGGAGACTACCATTAAGAAGAATCCAAATTTCTGAAGTTGTAACCTATCACGTTATCGGATGACTAAATTTCAATCAAATTGTGTTTGGGTTTGGGCCCAATCCCTATTCTAAATTCTCAGGAAATATTAAGCTCGATGTAGGATGCCATACAAATTTTTCGAAAGCTGTTCATACCATTATTCTGCTTGGACATAAATGACTAATAAAATTTTATTCTGCTCATTTGTCTAAAAATAATTGCATTGACAGAACATTTTTTTAAATAAACTACTTCATACACAGGCTAACCAATAAAATATGAATTTGAAATTTGAGTCAATTTGAACTCTGCATGGCCAACATCGCAGCTCCGTGAAGAAAAAGACGAGGCAGAACGAATTCCGATGAAAAACGCTCGCGAGGCTATTAATCTCAAGCTTTTCACATGTTTTGCGTGCCAGTCAGAATCTCAAAATTTTCAAAATCCAATCCCGTTCGTGTTCTCAAGGCAACTCATCAACAAACAATCAGCCAATCTCGAAAATAAATAAATCTGTCATGCTGACAAATTGAAACTAAATCGCGAGGCTTTATTAACCCCAACTCAAGTCATATGATATTTGGATATTTGCCTTGAATTTCAGACTAGCAAAATCTTACCAATAAGACATTTTAAGGACTACGAGATCATCAGATTCAAAGATGTCTGAGGACGCTGCAGCTGCTGTTTCTGAGTCAAGCATTGATATTTTGCCGACTTTGGTAAATTACGCCCCGCACATTTAGCAATAACAATGATGATTGAGTTCAATTTGTAATAATTTCAAGTTGGCCATATTGGCTACTTCATAGCCTTTGGAAAAAATCTTTCAAAATCTGAAATTTTTGGACAAGAAAAATGCACGCATTGTTTCCCACCGTTGGCGTAAAATTCTTGATAATGAAGAGAAAATGAACTACGCGTTTCATGCCATCGTTAAGACGAATGCTGACGCAAAATTCTTGGTGGAATCGTACCGGACAATGAATTCTACTAGTTTCGGAGGAGCTAGCTCAGCGCTAACGCGAGAAAGGCTTCCAATTATTCAAAACGCTGTCATCACAAGGAACAATACTTGGTCAAATATTGTAACATTTTTGACTATCGGCTGTAAACATTTTAAATCTTTGAAAATTGATCCCTACGGATTTGAAAAAGTTTGCCTGAAACGAATGTCACTCATTACCACCGACATTAATTGGTCACAACTTGGCTCATTGGAGCTTCAGGTAAATTATAAAGCAATTTTAAAACAAATTGCCTGATTTAATTATTTCAAATTTTTAGCTTCAAAGTGGAGATGGACGTGGAAAACCCAATGTTGTCGCAATGGAGAATTTCATCAAGTCAGTGAAACTTCAGCAACTTACCTCATTATCAATTTCTGTTTTGGAAGACGAGATCACCAGTACAATTTTGAGTTTTTTTAACGAGCTCTACGCCTTCATTGGTCGCCATTCGGATAAATTGAAGTCGTTTGAGATCATTCTTTCCAATAAATCGATCGCAGATTATCCCGATTTTTGGGACAAAGCTAGCTCGAATTCTGCAATGGCAGTGACTTTGAGTAACTCAACTCAGTCCTCCATTTCCAACCGTTTAAAGCTGAAAACTTTAAAGATTTTGACCTATTTGCCGTCTGTTGTGGGTGGTCTAGGTCTAGGTTTGTGGGAAAACTCCTCAGTATCTGAGATTATGACCAATTATGAAGGAAATGATTTAATTGATCACACTTTTTATGAATTCCAGTTCCGCCGTGCTTCCTAAATTGTAACACACTTACGAAATTAGTTTGGCATTTGTCTTATTGGCACGGTCGGGATGCGAATGCTCTTCAAAAAATCATCAAATTGAATGAAGCAACACTTGCAGAAGTACAAACCTACAATTCACACAAATCTGGCCAATTTTACTTCGACTTGGACGTACTAAGGACTTGTAAGAAATTGACGTCTCTATACCTTGAAAATTTTTACAGAGAAGGTTGGGAGTCATCGATATCAAGAATTCAATTTCAAAACCTCAAGTACTTAGAGATAGTGAACAGGAGCACATATTTGACACTTCTGGACTGCGTTTTTGATTGTTTTACCCGAGTTGAACAATTCAAGAACATTGAAATCATCAAGTTGTACACTCCACACTGTGCTAACCATGCTGCAATTGTTCACGCAATTTGGACATTGGGTAATTTCAAAGAGTTCTGGTTTTGGTCTACGGAAAATCGGAACGTTAATAAGGTTCGAACTTATTGTGCGAGGTTTCCGGATTTGATATTTAGTAACAAAGAGTGCCAGTTTGAAAATGTCAACGGGTGGGAGAGTGTTATCAAAAAGAACCCGGAGTACTGGAAAGTTCTTGAAGCGAATGATTTGCCAAATTTTAAATTATATTTTCTATAGATCGTTTTGACTCATCTGGATAAATGATTATGTCATTCCGAACGATTGAATCACTAAATTTTGCTTGAATAAAATGGATCAAACAATTATATTGAAATGAATTTTTCTATTGCAAATCAATCTATTGACAGAAGCTTTGAAATACAATTTTCATATTGCTTTAGTAATTAACCATCATCGCCGATTTCTAAATCCAAGTTTGGATTCGCTCAACAAGATTCCTAGGAATTCCAATTTTAAGATGTTTCAACTCTGGCAGGTTCGTTTTTGATGAGGTCTCGTACTCGTGACTCGAAACTTAATAGACGAAACACTAATTTTTAATAACAGTTTCATTTTTTCGGACTGGCTACATTCAACAAGAAAATATCAAAAAAGAGGCGGCAAAAGTATGAATCCGTTTCAATTTTTAGCGCATCCAGTCATTTTCTGGCCATGTCCTGGTACGAAAAGTATCACGATAGTAGTTTTTAGCAATTATACTAAGTCTGTATCAAATTTTGAAACAACGAAAAATTTCAAAATGGGTAAAGGTCGTGCCTGAACTAAAAGATATCATGAATTTACACGAAAGGGGTGTAAAGACGGGTGACCAATTTGTGAAGCTAATGGTCCCAGCTAGAGGACCGAAGGTGAGATTTGCTCACAAAATGGCTTGGTACACCGATTAGGACCTAAGACGCTACAGTGGCATAGAGCTCAGAGCACTCTAACTGGACCCTTTACTTGTATGTATGAATGCTTTGGAGTTTTCACCTTAATAAAGAACAAACAAACAAACAAACAAACAAACCCGTCATGATCAGGATGTTGTTATAAGAACTGATGAAAGCAAATTATTTTTTTTCTGGAAGAAAAGGACAACACTTGACTCGAGAACATTACTGGAGGGTCCTAAGGAGTTAATACATGGACTCCACTGTGAAATATGGCGGGTCAATCTTGACGGGTCCAGCCCCAGTCATCTCAGCCCCATTTCATTGTTCGTCTTAGGTCCTAATCGGTGTACCAAGCCATTTTGAGAGCAAATCTCACCTTCGGTCCTCTAGCTGGGACGACCATTAGCTTCACAAATTGGTCACCCGTTTGGACATTGAGGTCATACTCCGCTGCCGAGGTCAGCATCTGTCAAG
>JAQGCM010002723.1:0-10567 GCA_034699705.1 Hymenaphorura dentifera
TCATTTTGATGTATTTACTAAAAGAAAAAAATTATTTGGAACAAATCGGTGTGTTACACCTGGGGTACTTCCCTCGTAAGTTTTTAGCAAAAAAAAAATAATGAAGTGGATACTTTCTGCAACATGTAATTGAACACCAAATTTGTGTTCACTAGAACCGTGAATTTACTTCACGGCAAGTCCTCTAAATAATTTACTGCAGAATTTATCCTGTAACCTGTAAAAAATTTATCGGGAAAATCCATCCGATCGTGTTATTGTTAGGACCATAAATTATGCACAATCGTTAATTTATTTGTAAAAAACCTTTTAATTTTTAACGACTATTTTATTAGTTGCAGACTATCAAAACTAAAGGAGTTTGACTACTTTGTCGAGCCTTGAACTATTGGCAAGGTTTGGAAGGCATCATCGTAAAGGTAAAAATTCTTCTGGAGAATCAAATGTCACCCCGTTGTTCCTTTAGTTTTATGAGCTCTTTTAGATTGGATTGAATTACAAGTTTCGAGTCATGAATATGAAGCCGAACTGCCGAACCATGCTACATCCGCGTGAACTGAACTGAACCACTTAAAAATTTCTTTGCTCGATCAGCACAATGCATAATGTTTTATGAATTTGAAACACCTGAAAATATTTTCCTAGCAGCAGCATACAAAGCATCCAGTAAGACAATTTAGCTTTAGCTCTAAATTTTTACCCCACCGCACCTGCACCCATTGCTACGTTGTAGTTTTATGTACTGCTACTGCTACCATGTACTGCATGAATAATTCCTGCAAAATCAATTTTATTCAATTGAGTCACGTTCACGTTTCTTTTTATATTTCAATAAAATAGTGTGTGGAAACATGAAGGAGTAGTAAATTGTTATGGTTGAGAGGAGGGACAAATTCTTACGCAGGCATTACGAAAATTGGCATTGGCTATTAATGGAATATTAATCTAAAGTTTGTTTATGTTGCTTTGCTTCATTGCTTGCCATTGCATTGCCATCAAGCACCAAGCCCATGCTAATTTTAATTTCCGTTCTTCAAATCAGTTGAAATGAAAACAAAACACCCATTATAGTGTTAATTAGCTACAGACTAACTATTAAACAATAATGTTAAGGCATGAAGAGCGGAATGAATAATACGACGTCATTGTTTCCGATTGTATAACAACACAGTTTTCTCACAAATTCGTCATGCATCATGTTGGGAATGCTTGTTTTGAAGAATGAAGTCATAATAGCTATTAGCAAAAACAATTTACAAAATTCTTGGCATTTTTTTGCCTCACGGCACGGCACACTTGGACGGACTTGGACAGTTGGAGATATACGACCCTGTGGAATTTGTACTCTTTAAAAAGTAGACACAATAACATTGTAGATGGATAAGCAGCAGCTTCCTCTTTGTCTACGTGCGCCGTGACTTTTGCTACCTTAAGATTAGGATTATGCGGTTAGTCGTGCTCTTGGGGAAAAAAGACGCAATCTATTTAGCATTCTCCAATCTCCATGTAGTACATGTAGTGCATTGCTTCTTGAGTCGATAAGCTGACCTTCTTCACTTTCGCTTAAAGGCCAAGCCATCGCCAAAGAGTTAAATCGACTCCAACTACAACAGGGTAAAGCAGAAGTCGAAATGTACCTTTGCACCAACCAACCTTTATCTTTAGCAGTCAGCTACTTCAAAAATATTTTCCTTGCGACAAACAAAGTATATTACGTCGTTGTCGCAAGAGTGCCGCAGATCAGTATGCGGTTTTAAGATATTTTACAAATCATGAAACTGCCAGGAAATTAATTACGTCAGCCTGGGATTATGCGACAACTGGAATTTTTGATGCAATAATGTAATGACGGTCTTATATTTTTGATTATTATTTTATTGATAAGTTGAAAATCTCAATGTCAATAATGCAGATAATGTCAAAAAAAATTAGGGTGGTGTAATGTAATTGCGCATGTTGCGGTCGAGTTAAAGCGAACACACCGAATTTTTAAGTTTTTAGAATGTGTGTGTTCGAAAACTGAAATAATCTGTTTGTACTGCTCACCGCTTACAAACAAATCACAGATTGAATTTGGGATTCTACCGAAAACACCATTTCCGTTATAAATATTTGCAGTAGCTAGTCCCATTGTGCTGGTAATGGCAGAATAATCTCAAAGATTTGAAATTCAATTCGACAAACACTGTTTATGCACATCCATAATCCTCAGTGTGACCTTGTAAACCATCCAAGTTGCACTTATATGTGCTACTTGGATAGTTATAGAAATTTTTCACGGTATAATTTTGTTCTCAATTTACAACTGCTTTGAATAAAAGAGGAAGAATAGACCACCGTCGCATCGTATTGGTTCCAGTTCGAAAGCCGTTTGGTCAATAGGTATTATTAGTAAACCTTGGGGAACAATTTTCAAACACAATTTCAAGACCAGTCAAACTTTTCAAAGAAAGTAGCCAGACTCCGAGTCCGAGTCCAAACTGAACAGTTAGTTCAGGACACTTTTCAAAAGAGAAACAACATTCATTTACTTTTGAATACAATATTTGTCCCTACTTTCAAAAGTTTCATAAATTCTAATATGATGAATTAAAACATCGAATCTGCAAACATAATTTGCAAGCACGCCTTATTTATTTATGACGCATCTTGTGACTCACACATTACTTATAACAAAGTGAAATAAGATAACATATATAACTTTACACATTTATTCTAATCTCTCATTCATAACAATTTTGCCGAAAGAAAATGGCAACTAAGGGTTTTAAAATTCTTTGGGTTAATAGAACATGACACTACCAACCGCAAACTACTCTTTACAATAGTGTCGTTCATAAATACAAACTTAAGTTGAAATAATTTAACGTTCCGTATACTCGGGTTGTATCACTGATTCTAATCCAAATCAAAATAATACCGAACTACCAGAACAACTCAGAAATCAGATGCGAAGGGAGACAATTGGTTGAAAAGGTAGACGATGTAACTTACTCAAATATAAAGTGTGTCGTGTCGAGCTTGGGACCATTTAAATGAATTTCGGTTCAACTGCGACTACAAATCTGGACATTTCTGGATTTAAATTTGAAGTGAATTTAAAAACAAAATTCGTGAACTTAACCGCAATGCACTATATAGTTACAATTTCAACTTTTCTTAACATCACACAGGAATTACCAAAGTGAACTTGAGCTCCTAAAGAGATATACAAAAGACTCAGCAATACATGCTATTTCTGTTTTCGTTTTCAATAGCGTCTAGTATTTTGCTTGTAGCTATCGTAGCGCTCGTTCCCGTACATTGAGTTCCCACCAGATTGCATGTCAGAATTCTAGAACAAATTGCATACGACTAAGATTATTATCTTCGAATACATGAAAAGAATTTTAACCAATAATAAATGAATTCAACTAACGTGGTGGTTATAAATTCCTTGCGGCGGTGGTGGAGCTACAGGCATTGTAGATCGGACTCCAGCAAATGTACTGCCACTTCCGGTGACCCACCTATCAGGAACATCCTGGCGTGCTGTCCTGTTGAGAAAAAAATAGTAACACCTTAATACACAAGCGTCTATACAAAATATCTATTTAATTACACAAATTTTGAAAGAAAATATCTATAAAATTTTACCCTTCTGGTGTAGACCAAGAATTGGTTTTCCGAGCAGCTCCCCAGTTATCCCTTCCACTTGCGCCCGCGTGTTGTGATGAACCCAAAGCAATATTAGAAGGGACATATGTGGATGTCTGCTTCCTCATAAACCCATCATCTCTGCTTAAGTAAGTCAAATCACCTATAATATTTAACTGAGTTTTAGAACAAAGAAAGTTACTGACGAATTCAAATCTCGTAGAAAGAAGTTAGTTCCCTTGGGTCCATCAGAAATTTAGATCGGTCCAAGTGATCTTGTCTAGAAAAAAACTTAACTAATGTGTCATGTTGTCGTACCGGATTATTGATTAACTACCAAATTACAAGGTGTATTCAAAGTAGTGAAATAAATGATTATAATTCAACGAATTTGATATTTTAGTAGGAACTTTTTGGGATAGAATTAAATCGTGCTACCATCCATTCTAGTTGTGCTTCGCTCCACCAAATGCTCACTTTGAAATCTCACAAATAATAAGCAGTATAAAATATAAAATAAAATACTACACGCATTTGGAAGTCAACCAAATGTAGTAAGCTTCTATTTACAGAAAGCCAAAAAAACTTCAAAAGGACTAACAACGGGGTGCATTAGACAAAATGTACTCAAAGAAATACGTTACAAAGCTCTACACTATAGAAACAAAAGAATAATCCAGTACGACTCAACTTAAGCAATTAAAAGTTATAAAAATGTCCAGTTATCGTTGTGACCAAAGTTGCAAAACGTCCAATGAGATTGAGGCCAGATGAGATGGAGGATCCGCTCAATCATTTCTTTAGTTGAATATTCCATAGCAGCGAGTTCCTTATTGGTTAGTCTAAGTCTAAATGAACTCAAAAAAGCACGCACGAAAATGTTTCGCACTTATATTCTTGAGAAATTTGATCAATCTTGATTAAACAAAATGAACAAAATTGTAATTGCTAATTTCCAACTCTATTTATAGTGAGGCAAGAAAACGTCATATCCATCCGACATATTAATTTTAATTCAATTACTAGATCCAAGAAAGAAAATATGCAACTATTGAATCGTTGTCAATGTATTGAAATACTTTTTTGAAAGAAACTCTTTTTTCAAAAAAAAAAATGAAAACAGCAGTTTGAGCTAAACTTCTCCACGCGTTATATTCCTTGTCCACTGAATGAATGCTTTAACTCTTGACAGAAATGGTCAATCGAATCTATCAAAATGACAATTCGAGAAGTACTAAGGAAGCTTGCTGGAAAAACTACGCAGGATGAACAATAGCCAAGGCAAACAAGAACCACTTACTCTCAACCATAACATAACCCACTGATTTTTAAGTGCTGAAATGAAATGAAGAGAACAAAACATCATGGAATACATTGGAACACAATCTGGAATCTATTCTACTAGCTCAACATTCTACAAGGCATCATACAACTGAATATAGAAACAAGCATTAGTGGTAAGCCAACCCAATTCGTGCACCGCGATAGGACTCAAGCATCGTCGTAGTCTTTGTACTAGCGTTTATGTTGAGATTTAGACCAACTTTTAGTATTATCAGATTCAGAGTAACGAGCCCTTTCTTTAAGGGTGCTCGTGCCCGTAGGGCGTACTGAAATATCAAGTAGAGGTTGTGGCTTTCGTAAGATTGGAATTATTGGATCTGCTAGCCCACCTCTAGTTCCACCCACTTCGCGAGTCTCCAGATGATCACGCCGATCTTCAGTTTTTGACATACCGCCCTGCATTATAAATTTAATAAGCATCTTTCTTGCAATAGTTAAAATAGTTGCGCGCACAAACAAACAAACCTACCAATCCAGAAATCTTGGGCGCCGCTGGCGCAATCTTCACTCGTTCGCGATCGCCTCCACGACCAGAGCGATCTCTCTCCCACTGAGAATTACGAGCCACTTTGTCCCGTGCAGGAGCATCCCTCATCGGCGCATCTCTTACTGGGAAAGCACGCGAGGATCCACGACTACGATCCTGGCCTCGATCTCGATCTCGCTCACTTTGAAGACTCTCAGATACACGATTACGCACAAAGCGCCCCTCATCTTGTACGGATCGCTGAGAATCTGGACGCGAATCTCCCGCTATACCCGCTCGTACTCTGTGGGTTTAAAATTTAGATTTTTGGTTGCAATAAGACAATCGACTGTTGCCACGCAAACCCTAACTTCTCATCTGAACCTTCAGTGTGAACTAGTTTAGCCTTCAATTCTAAATCCAGAAATTCAATAATCCAAAAACCTATGCCATTCGTTGAATCAGCTAATAAGCAAATGAGCATGACATATTGAAAGTTGAACATTGGTCGAATATTAATGCGAATAAACCATTCTAGAATTTATTACAGTAATTGCCGCACTTACGTGTAAGAATCTTGAAATCCTGTCACAGGAAAACGACTGTCTGGCAATATATTTGGTTTTTTATCGTGGTCTGGAAAGTCACGGGAACGAGACTTATCCTCTGGAAATGGGCGCTTTAGCCCAATTTGGCGTTGCTGCTCCAGCTTTTGTTGAACCCGACGAAGTTCTTCTCGTTCCCGATCAATGCGCTCCCGTTCAACTTTTTGGCGTTCACGCTCCAAGCGTAGGAGTTCAGCCTTGTCCCGTTCAATTTTCTCTCGCTCAATTCGCATTTTTTCGCGTTCACTATTAATCAAAATCGGGAATAACCTTAAAATACTTATTTGTAGTTCCAAGTTAAGTTGAGCCAATAGGATTCCATAAGTCCGTTGGGCATACTGAGTCACCTAGAACGGTCAAAAACAAAAACAGGAATTCAACTAGCAGGCACTCACCGTTCTATCGCTTGGAATTCTAAGGCGTTGCGGCGCTCCAAAGCGCGCTGCCTAGCAAGATCGTCGCGTCGAGCACGTTCTCGGTCCCTATACTTCCTGTCGATTTCCCTGTTACGCTCTTCCTCTCGAGCAGCCTGAAAATAGAATCCATATTTTAAAACCGAACAATAGCAAGCATTACTTGAGTGAGGTTCGCCAATAAATACTAGAGAGTGCCAACTTTGATAAAATTACTGATTTTGACTTTTAGAGCTATGCTTAATTTTGCCTGAAAGTTGTCTATATCGAAGTGCGTTTGAATCAGAGAAATTCTAAGTCTTGAATGAGTTATGTCCATTATCTTAAGCACGAAATATAGTAAAATATTAAGCATTACTCGTATCTTCTCAAAAGTCAGATCCGTTCTTCCAGGAATTCGCGAAACTCGCGATTGAGCGTAGCCAGGGTATCTGTTACTAGTTGGATAGCTAGGTGCTCCTCTTCGTGGGTGGTAACTTGACATAGCAGAGCGACGCGGAAAACCCGGAGGACTTCTGCTTCGACCATGTCGAGGTCTTCCACTAGCATGAGTGTGCGTATGAGACCTCCTCGATGATTCATGTTTTTTTGTTCGGCTCGATTTACTTGAGCCACCAGATTTTTCATCATGACCATGTCTTCGATGAGAACTTGTACTACTTTTCTTTGAAGCTGGGCCTTTGGTCTCCACACCAGAACCTTCGGCTGCGACTTTTTCTTTTTCTTCATCGGCTTTTACATCATCTACTACCTTTTCACCCTCTTCTGTTTTTTCTTTTTCAGTTTCGTTCGCCTCGTCTTGCGACAGTCCATCTCGATTTTCCTTTCCGTCCTCAACTTCCAATTTGTCATCAATTGCAACTTTTGGCGTTCCAGAATCTTCAACCGTAGAATCTCCTTCATTGTTAACTTCCGATGCTCCATTCTCGTTTTCTGCCATTTCCTTGGCCTTTTGAACATCCTGGCTAGAACTCGGAGAAGTTTTTGTGCTCCTGCTCCTTTTCTCCGGGCTACGTTTACTATCGTCCGATGGCCGTGGGGAACTCTTAGTCGGTGAAGTCTGATAGATACTCCTTTTCTTGCTCTATCAAGATATATCAAAGAAGTTTCATGTCGGTTCAACACATACCTTCATATTTGGATTCAAACTCTGAGTATTTCAATTTGTGTTTCGGTGAACGAGTGGATAGATTTCGAAAAACGAAAGATTTGTAAAATATCTATGCCTAACATAGGATTACAACTGTAATTACTTCAAGCTTTTCAACTTGCAGAATCCGACCGTGTAATTCTGTTCCATTTAGAAGCTGAATGGTGCGATCAGCTTCTCTCTCAGACGTCATTTCAACCTGTGCAAATCGTCTTGATGCAACGTTAGCATGGTGGCGATTCAGAATGATCTTCACACCAGAAATCTGTACAGGTAAACGTAGATCCAGGAAAAGCGTTAGTGTGAATTTAGTATTGAATCCGCCTCATATCGTCCTTCCAAGTCTGACTTGATGTCTCATTAAATTTCTGTACCTTTCCGTGGTGCCGAAATATGGTTTTAATATCGCTGGCTTTAGTCAACGATGACAATCCTTTCACAATAACGGTGGCCCCGGGACTCTCCTTATTTACCAAGTCTGAGCTTTTCACTTCAAATGGTTATCACACAATTTAGAATAAGAAATAACCTTCCATGAATCCATGCATTTGTCAATCAAGGCGGGTCAAAGCGTCGACCAAGATTGACAAGAGCATCTTTAAGTATGTAAATTTTCTGATTTTGTACCTTCCGGATTGGGCGGAGTATAGTGTTCCGGTTTAGTTTTAAGCCCGCAGCAGCTGCAGAAAAAACAAGCCATGAGGCTATCATAACCGCCGTTGAAGAATGAAAATTGAAACGATGTAAGAATCGGTAGTGTTTTGGCAACGGAACAAACCTAAGTGTCTCTCTGTAGTCTTCGTTCAGAATCGACATATCCAGATCCGGTATGTTATTCAAATGCATGGGTCTAACCGTCGGAAATACTGGAGATTCCATTAAACTTTCATAGTCCTCTGCATCTTGCCCCTGATTTACTGGGGTCATATATCCCGCTTCCAATTCCTGTGAATGATGTAGCACCAAACCATCTCCTTCGGTCCCCTGAGATCCTCTATCTTCCACAGTCGAGCTTACTTCGGTAGATATTTTTTCGTGCTTATCAGCATCACCTGCCTTGGTGTCATTATCCTTTTTCATTTGTGTACCATCCTTGTTATCTGTCGGGAAATCATTCTTACCCACTCAAGTATTCCAAACTTACATATGAACAATATGAAGTTTATTGTGAATAATAGTGTACTTGGTAAGTGAGAGCGATACTTTCGGAATCATTTGGAAACATTTCAATATTAGGTAATTTCGGCCTAATACTTTTATCGTTTCATTTACAGGTAACATGTGGAACCATATGAAGAAAGGTTCGTGAAAGTAAAATTCTAAATATCACGTGCTTAAGATCGAACAAGTGAAAAAAAATTGCAAATTACCTGCAGCAGTAGATTTGACAGTTTTAGACTTTCCCTGAAAACAAAAGAAAGTAAACGCATGATTACTATGAAGACGATTAAGATATTTTAAATTAAGCACCCGCAGATTCTAGTCCTCTTTTGAAGTGTACTCTAACAGTAGGGCTTATTTCGCATTTATAATTTCAGCATACCAAATTACCATACGGAAAATACGGATAGACAAAAATAGTAGCGTCGCAACTGGAGATAGGGCTCGAATTGTTTTAGCTTGTCTTGAAACCTGATGAGCGACTAGTGACGAGTACGTTTGTATGCAAAACTAACGGTAGAACTTAATACTATGAAAATCATATCCTTAAAAAGCCCAAACTCCCAAACTATACACAAGCATGGTAACATAACATAATTCGCAAACTGACCTTCACATCAACATCAAACCCAAACTTTTGATCGTCATCCCCAATCGATATATTCAGCGCATCCTCATCTCCTTGATTGGATTGGCTCGGCTGCCCCACCTACAAAATTTAAATTTTATATTTTTAAACATAAATCATAATGCAATTCATTTCAGTCAGTGTAGGAACGTTCTAGTAATTAAAATCGTCCGATTCGTGGACTGAGTGGCAAATAAAAACTTTTTATTAGATATGCTTTTAAAGCCTTTTTATTAAAAAGGCTTTAAAACAGCTAGAATGAAGTCAAGAGGATTGGGGTATGGATATTAATCCTGGTCTGGTCTCCTTCAAATATGTTAGCGACATATATTTAACACATATTTAATATGAAACACGAACAAAAATTAATAGATTCTGAACTATAGCGTGAACCCAGCAATTCCACAAATTCAAATTGTCATACCTCACTAGTACGAGTAACAGTTTTGGTTCCAGGACTCTTGGGGCGAACGCCCACCGGACTCAAAATATCCATTTCCTTTTGGACTGTTGATCCACCAGAACTATCTTTGCTTAAAGTTCTACTATCTGAACACGTATCGTCTTCTTCACCGAATGACCCGTCGAAACCCTCGTCTGAAAGTTACAAAAATAATGCAACCAATTAATTCCGTGTAATACATTTGAAATTTAAGATTAACATGCTGGAAGGCTGGTATGTACCTCGTTTAGCTGCAGCTGAATTAGCTTTCTTGGCATCATCTGTGATTACATAATTGTCTGGATTTAGACCTTCTCGCAGTAAAGCCTGTTGGAAGTATTCAAAAACGGTTAAATATTTCTCGTACAAAATAGATAATTTGAAAAATTAAGAAGAATATAGCATGTCACAATGTAGCACTAGCACTGTATGGTCTTGTTGAAAGCAAAGACAAACTTTAACTCTGGAAGCTACCAAACCAACCAGTCAGTCAACTATGAATATGTGCATCTAGCAATAAACCTCGATGGGAGGACCGCCTTGTCACGAAAATGTACAGGGAAGTTAGGAACAAAATACGAAAAACCTAATTTTCTCATCCCTCCCCATTCCCCATACATTAAACATTTTCCTGCCAATGGAAGAGCACAGATGACGCTGCCGTCGCTTCGCTAGTCCAGATGAACAGTCTCATTCATTCTCGTCTGCCAAGAGGAGTTGGC
>JAQGCM010002724.1:0-10567 GCA_034699705.1 Hymenaphorura dentifera
GCTATTTCTGACGCTTCTGATATATCGGGTTTATCGGATTGGATTGGCGAGCAATTGGACGCCCTTGACAGTTTGCCAAGACCAGTCATGCTGATCATAATTATGACGGCGACTGCGGCCGTGACGGAAGTAGCTTCCAACGCTGCAACAGCAAATGTCGTCCTTCCTATTCTATTGGCCATGGTACGATTTAAAATATAGAAAGTCCAAGATTTTTGGTCAAATTATTCAAAGTATTTGATCATTATTGTTTATATTGTTGCAGTCAAAACGTCAAAACCTCCACCCTCTTTACTTGACACTCCCTGCTGCAGTGAGTTGTTCATTTGCCTTCATGCTACCTGTGGCCACGCCCCCAAAGTAAAAAAAAATTTAACTGCATTTTATTTCAATTTTTTTATTTATTGTATTTTGTAATTGATTTTTTTATTTTGTCATTGTACTTTTTTAGTGCAATTGTATTTTCAACTGGAGACTTGAAAATAGTTAATATGGTGAAAACTGGATTTTTTCTAAACTTATCGTGCGTGGCCGTGGCATTCGTGCTCCATATTACTTATGGAAATCTAATATTTAACTATAATGATTATGAGTATCCTCCAGAGCCAAGTATTTTGATAGGTTGAATGTGAAATTTGTAACTGTCAAATTGTAAATAGGTGATAGTTTTCTTACAATTATTATTTTGGTACGCTGAGGTGTGTTTTTACTGGTTCTACTTTCCAATTTACTCGTTTTCCTTTCATCCTAGAAATTGATAGAAAAGTAGCGGTTTCCAGTTCCAACGTACATCTACCAACTCTGAATTTTTTGAGAGTACAACCGAACTGTATGTATAAGAAATACAATAAACTTTATTTAATTGTGAGCCGAATTCATCAAAGCTTTTTCAGCCAAACTAGACCGAAAAACAAATAGGTATTGCACTGGGCGTCAACGCGTGAAATGTTTCACAAGAATCGCTATGGACTATTTGTGTTCGAATTACGAATATTGTAAATTTCACCTAATTCATCATGTATTCAAAAGTTTAAAAATGAACAGTCAAATATAGATTTCATGTAAACCCCCTGTATACCTTTCCAGTTTAGTTGGAGTAGGAACTTTCATTTACTCGAATGAGCTGCTTTGCGTCTATCCTTCCTGTCTATATCGAAATAGATAATAATTGAGATGGCCTGTGCAAACCAAATGTTTTATAATTAAATTTGGCATGTTTAATTTTTTTTTATTTAGTTTATTTACTAGTATCTTACAGAAAATAATGTTGATGTTGCAAACACAGAGGTACACACTGCAAATCCTAGGTGCTCAGTCAAAAATGCACCGAGAACAGGCCCAATTAGTTCGCTGGAATATTGGGAATTGCGAATTTCTTTTATTTAATTGTTAGTTAGATAAAACGCAACCATTATTTGGTATTTTTATATAACATTTATTCGCGGATAAGCCTTTTCATACCCGAGTGAGTACATGGACGCCCACAAACCGCCAACAAGTCCATATGTCGCTAGCCCATCTGTACAACCGGCATCACTAGAAAATTTGTACCAAATTAAAATCAGGCAAGCAGAGGAGTCAATGTTCAATACTGACTGAACTCACATTGCAAATTCTAGCAGAGTTTCGAATGTTGGCAGTAGTGCAATCGAAATTGATATTCCCAAAGCTATAAGAGCCACAAGGTTCAAGTGTATAGTACTGAAACGAATACAAAATATTTTAGCTTTTTCAAGCACAAAAGGTTGGACCAGGTTTTATGTAAAAAAAAAGGACGAACTTCTCAAGTCCAAAAATGATGGATGAAGGACCCAGCATTAGCATCGCAATTGTTGAGCAAAGCAGTCCAGTCACAATAAGAATCCAAGTTCGTTTCATTTTATTTGCAACGAAGCCAACAATTGAATTGCACAACGAAAATGATCCGAACGGTAGCAAGAAAAATAACCCAACTTCCTTTACTGACAAATTGAACTATAAAAATTAGAGGTTAGCGGTGACTTGGCATTTTGTCGGACATGAATTCTTTAGAAGTCGGACAACGAGAGCTGCTTACTTGAGACAAGTGTGGTTGCAAAGTTGGCTCTAAAAAACTCCAAGAACTTGAAATAACCACAACGACAATCGAAAATAAAATGATAGCAGGCTGGAGTTGAATAAGTTCCCAAATTGAAGTGACGTCTTGTTCGTCGGCCATATTTCTTTCACTAGGCGGACACTGCGGGAGCATGATTAAACTGAATGGAATTATGGTAAGAATGATGGCTCCGAAAACAAAAAACGGAAGTCCAAAACCACCCCACTGAAATTGACATAAGACCGAAAAAATGACTCTCTTGTAATGCAGATTTAACTTGGAAGAACTCACATCAAATAGAATACAACCAATCACTGGTCCCAAGCTTACACCGAATCCAACTCCAACTTTGACGATACCCTGTCGAATATTTAATGAGTAGCTGCTTTTGCAAATAATTTCAATTGTTAACGACTATGCGTTCCGCCGCAACCGGAACTAACGGTATTTGGCAAGCCAGCAAGTGTCAGAACATTTTTTCTTCTGAAGTGCAATAATCTCTACCGGATAATTCCGGTTCTACCAATAAAACTGACTTGAATAGCAGTATATTCGGTCGGTGGTCTGCTCTAGTCCACTTCAGCATCACTTACCAGAGCTGCTCCAATATCGTTTGGGAAAACGTCAGCAACAATCATGTAACTTGATGCTGTGTAACCCGCTGCGCCGAAAGCCGTGATTACTCGTACCAAAATGGTGAAAGTTGTGAAAGCAATGCAGTCGACTTGATTGGAAAAGCTTGAATTACAAAGAATTTATTTATACCAGTTTTGCAGACGAATTACATTGACAAGTTAGGCTTGAAAAATTACAGCTTTGTCGTCATCTCCTTACCCAAACAACATATTTGCAAATCCTACTACTCCCAAACTTTGGATCAGTAAAATCTTTGCATCAGTTCGGTGGGTCTGTAAAATTATTATTTACGTGGAAATTTAGCCGTCAATTGTCAATTTTTTGAAATGGTACAAAGCGAAACCTAACTTACAAAATATCCCATGTAAGGAGACACCAGAAATAAAGCTAAGGCGTAGACACCAAATACAAACCCTGACATCGTGATGGACATTCCTTTCCTCGAGGCCTTCGTACAGGCAAATTCTTTATTAAATACTTTCTTTCAATTTCTTTGAATTTGATATTTGGCTTATTTGTACCTCCGGAGGAAATAAGGGAGCCAGGGCTGAGAGAGCACAGAAACAAGTGAAATCCCCAAACGAAAGCAAAGAAAGAATTAGCCTTTGTTTGTCAGAAAATTTTGACAGTGGTGGTTCTTCACTTAATTCGTTCAATTCTTTTGCAGAAATTAGTCGTTCACTGAAATTTTCGTCTTCATCATCGCCAAACCCCATCTTGGCAAATCTTCGTGAATGGATGAAGTTGCGACAGAGAATTTTATTCTGTACTTGTACACTGCAATATGTGTTATAAATTTTTTAGCACATAATTTACACCAATATAAATACGTTTAGGTAACTATTGTCGTGCTTGCTTTAAACTTCCAACTGAAGGATGCAATCTTAATGATTATATGATGGCAAATGCCAACACTGTTAATTAATTCATGACCACAGAATTAAGTGACGTGACGGTTATCCCACATAAGGTCCGTCCCGTCAATTGAACTACGTGTGCCAAATGAACTGAAACCGCAGGAACGTTATGCGGAACTAATGGGTAAATCCGATACGTTTTTATGATTAATTAAAGTACTTTCAATTAAATTGTGGCAATCGAACCACCCGGCAGTACAGGAAGCTTGATATAAAGGTTTGCTTCCTAAATTTAGTTTTATAATATTCTTAATTTCACTAAATTTGATTTAATTACAAATGAATTGAGCAATAACTTCATGCCCAACTAAACGACCACAAAAGGCTATTAAGGTGCTAAAAGATATTCATCTATTCCATGTCTTTCTATCCACAAGGAGTAGAGTGAGATCAGAAACAGAAATTAGCATTCAAAATTATGGCATTGGTGGGTTGGGTTGACCAGGATTATAATTACAAAATAGAATTACGAAATTGAATGGAAATGGACAATTGAATAATCAAGATCAGAGAGTCGGATTTGTATGAAAAAGCACAAACGTGGCACATTGACCGATGCAAATATCATGTTTGCAATATTGTACGAATTCAGAAGCACTTTTCATTTTTTGTAAATTGAAATTTTATATTTTTTCCTTTTTCTCGTCTTCTCTTGCAGCCACCAAGGCAATCAAAATATGCGAACTCTACAACAGTTCTTACAACAACAATTTCACTTGGTTCTTAGCAAAATCTTAACAAAATTGAATGACGTACAGAACAGTGTGGTCACTTTATTGTCGAGTATATCGAAGAAACAATGGAGGAGAATTTTAAAATCGAGCTGGATGATCAAAAAGAATTTTATAAGCCGGGAGAATCTATAAAAGGCGCAGTTAAGATTATCGTTCTGGAAGCTTTCGCGATTGAAGGTTGTCAGATCATTGCTAAATTGAAAGGAGAACTTATTGCTAAAAACTGAATGAAATATCTTAAAATCGGATCGTGCAGGGCTCGAATTGCATTGCATCGGCGGTGGAATTGTACGATTCGTTGGAGCACACGGCGAAACACATATGAATGAAGAAACTTATTTCGAGTATCGGGCCCAGTTGGACCAAAAGCAAGGTATCGGCATATCGGCTACCGTGCAAAAAAAAAGAATGAGATATTTTCACTTTCTGAGACTAGCAAATTTTGGTTGAAATTTTTTCAGATGGTTCCAAAATTAGGAGTCTCCAGTATGGCTATCACAAATTTCCATTTCAATTTGAACTTCCACAAGGAATACCTTCATCTTACAAATCCAGGAAAGGAAGTATCCAACATTGGTGTGAAGCCAAAATGGGCAGGCCAGGAAAGCACGACCTTATTTGCGTTCTACAGATTCCAGTATGGCGTCCATCTGATCTGAATGATTATCCGAGGGCACTCAAACCAGAAAATGCCAAGAAGAAAAAGTTTCTTTGTTGTTTTTGCCTTAAAAGTGGACCGCTTGGATTCAATGTCAATGTCAATAAAACTGGCTTTGTTGTGGGAGAAAATATCGAAATGAAAACTGAACTATTCAATTACAGCTCAAGAACAAATCCGGAGGTTGTTGTCACGATTTTGGAGGTAGTTGGAAATGTTTTGAACGTGTTTTATTCATTCGAATTTCTTATACGTTTTCTGAAATCAATTTTGTTCCAGAGTGTCAAACTTGAGGCGAGTGATCGCAAAGTGACTTGGGGACATTATGGCAAAGTTCTGGGAAAGCTGCGCCTTCCAGGAGTTGAACCCGGGCAGCACATTAAAGTCGATGCCAGTTTAGCCGTCATCCCAAACAATCTTCGCCCTCTTAATTTGATTGGATGCAGTTTCATGAAAGTCATGAGGTCGCTCAAGGTTAGAAAAGAATTCACACATTTTCTGTGTTACTTCAAATGCTTAATCGAAATTATGTTTGGTGATAGATTGAAATGATAGTTCAACGTTCGTCCAACTTGAAAGTAAACATTCCTATTGTGATCGGCACAATTGCTTTCAGAAACGTTGACATTGTTAAAATTCCAAGCACAGTTCCGCCCGTCGTGGCTATGCCGGTTGAAAAACCTCACGATCTACCACCAAAACGGAAACGTGGCAAGTCAGCAATAAAAGCGTAAGGCTGCAAAGTAATGACTCTCAAGCTAAATTAGAAATTCTAAATAACTTTGCAAGCCTTGAACAAATTGCAAATTGGAACCTTGAACAAATGCTGAAATAAAATAGTGCTTGCTTTTGAACTGCATTTTCTGTCTTCATTAAGCATGGATTTATAGCGGAATCAAACTATAAAAGTCAGTACTAATCGAAGATTCGATTCAGATCACATTTGGAAATTTCAGAATTTGCAGTATTGTCCCGGGCGCCCCCCAGAAAATATTACGTTGACCAGCTCACCACAATTTCATCAGTTAGAGTCATGTCTATGTTGTTAAATTGAAGGGTTCGAGTCTGCACAATATGTTAAATCAAAGTTGAAATGTTTTGGAAATTTGTTTAAGAATTTAGATAAGTTCCAAATTACCAGTCTGTCCATCGTATAAGGAAATGGAGCACTGTTGAGAATCACATTTGACACTGGATAAGAGATTCCTCTGATCTCTAAAGATCCCAGAATCATTTTAGTGTCATATCCAAGGTGATCAGGCACTATTCGCACATAATTGTCTGCTGCTTGGAAGTTGAAATGATTGTACTTTCCTTTCCCAAGAGGGTCTGGAAAAATTGTTAGAATCAGTTTAAATTTCGGGCACGCAGTGGCTAAATTGTTTCTAAATTTACCCAGGCTCACGCCATCATCCCAGTAAAATTCTCCTGTGGCGTTTCCAAATTTGCTCAAGTAAACGTGGAGGTGAAACTTGTTTTTCCGACTTTATATTCAGAATATTAAGTTAAACATACCTTACCAGAATCCCTGGCCCTTTACGTAACCTCACCTTTCAGTTGTCGTTTGCGCTGGATCCTGCGTCAAAACAATGGTACCACCACGATATAAAATCGGTATCGAGTTTTCTGGAATTTTCAAATCCAAATTTGCGCCACTAGATTCCAAGATATCCGTGAAGAAATGTTGAAACCACACGCCTTCGGGCAAGTAACCTCTGACTGTATTTCCGGTATGGCCCTCGTCAAGAACTGGAATAACTAGTATACTCTTTCCAATCATAAATTGTGTTTCTATCCTATATGTGTTGATATCGCCGGGGAATCTATTAAAATACAGAAATATTTTAGTAGTGTCGAAATCGAATTCTCATAATGTTTTCTGTGAAGGTCGAACTCACTCGTAAAACATTGCGCGGGCCACTGGTTCTCCTGTCAATTGAGCATGGAAGAACAAGCTCGAAAAATATGGAAGCAAACTGTACCGAACTCCCAAAGTTACTCTAGAAGCGTCAATCACTTCTTTTCCAAGCGAAGCCGGATCCTGAGCCTGTAAATTATCAATGTGTCAGGAAGTGTCCGTGCGTTTTTAAATTAAACAGCAAATTCCTTGGTTGATTGACTTACAATTTTATAGTGCGTATTGTGATTTCTTGAAAATGGGTAAAACGCACCCAATTGCATCCAACGTTTACACAATTCAACAGTTGTATTCCCCGTGAATCCGCAAATATCGGCTCCCACCATTGGAATTCCAAAAAGACCAAACGTCAGGATTTGTGGAATAGAGTTACGCATATCATCCCAAGTCGAGGCCACATCTCCAGTCCAATGACCACCAAATTGTCCCTGGCCGGGGAATGTAGATCGCGAAATTACTAACGGCCGCTCCGAGCGTAATTCTGCCATGACTCTGAAAACGTGATATTTTAATGTGATGATGACCCGCTTAGATTGTTCTGAAATTAGCTTTGTTGAGAGGTCGCAGTCGCGTGAGGCGAGACATACTTATAAGTTGTGATGGATTCCATTGTTCCGAACAAATTGTGGAGATCGTAATGACGACCTTGATATTGCACTGCTGCTGGACAAATGGCACCGCGGTAAAGTGAACCGCCATCAACCCGAGGAATGAATTGCGGATTGTCCAGAGTTGAGTTTACATCGCACCCATTCTTTGCACCATTCCAATGATTCGTTGGTTCGTTTTTGTCCTGCAGAAGGCAAATGAATTTATTTCATTCTCTTCGGTGTGATTTCAAGAAATGATGTGATAATTTTAACTCACGAGCCATGCTCCGTCAAAGGGAACTTTCTCATGGAATAATTTGAACTGTTTCGTCCAATAGTGGTAGATATTTGGATGCGAAAAATCAGGCCAGACGGTGTTCAAAGGATTATAGACTTTCCCGACGAATAGGTTTTTTCCGCTAGAATCTTTGACGAATATGTCCAACGATATACCATCGTCGTACGGGGGATAAGTCCCAGGGGGCTCAGCCCCACTGATTCCAACATCAATCATGGGAACATAATGCATTCCAATCTGACCAATTCCAAGTCCAAAAAATAAAAATGTGGAAACTGTTCTGCGACTGCATGATTAGGATTGACCTAAATTGAATTCATTTCACTTACGCTGTGAAGATATTTAACGAAATCCGGGAATCCTGCGTAATTGATTTTGTCAAAAGTGAAGTCATTTTGATTTTGCATATAGTCAATATCATTCCATTGAGCATCCTGCAAAAACAAACAAATTTGCTACAATTCACAATAAACGTACAGAAAACCCTAGAATACACACTCACCAATGGAATACCAGCTTTGATATTATTCTCAACTACATCTCTCGTATTGTTCAGACTCCCATAATTCCAGCGACAAAGATGAAAGCCAAGTGACCAATACGGCGGTATTGCAGGTTTCCCAATTATATTTGTGTACTGATTCATGACATCAGCTGGGGTTGGACCAACAAAAATTCTGATGTCCAATATTCCACCGATCGTTCTGAACGTTACCGCAGGAGCGGGTTGTAGAATGACCTCTGTAATATTGCAAAAAAATATATTGTGCCTGATTTAAGTCAAATATCATTGACAATTAAAAACGAGTCAAAATTGAATTGGAACTCTTTGCGAACTGATTAATTCTTATTACCGAATTATCGAGAACCATTTTTTCAACAAAAAGCTTCATCAGCTAACAAGTAACAAGCATTTCATTTTGAATATGTAGTCTAGCATAATGAATTGTCGTCGTAATCGATAGAGTACAGAAACTCAACTCTGACGGAGCTCCTTGCTATTAATTAATTCTGAGAAATGTCAGTTCCGGTTCAATTGAATTCATTCCGTCGATTTGATAGACCTACGTCCAGAACCAAAAGTGTGTTTTATCGATCCACAAATGATTCTAAAATTGCAGCAATTATTACAAAATTATAATTCAATTGCACTATTATTTTCAAATTAGTCTGAAATGGGAAGGAATTATAGAATTAGTGATCAATTATTTTGAAATTACTCGTAATTGCTTTCAAGTTTTGCAGTGGCAAAGCAAGTCGCCCAATCCAAGCCGTATCTAAAATCTAAGAAATGTTCCAAAGTTTCTAACCCATTGCGTTACTATTTGCCAAGAAAACCCCCGACTGGCTTTGACCTGACTTCTCCATCACAAAATAAATCGGATGAGCTGAGTACAGATTCAGCTACGGAAAAATAAATTCGAAATCAATTAAACCAAATTATTTCGCAATTTCTTCTAAATATCATGCCAAACAATACATTTTCCGGGGATGGGTTGCGGCCACGTGCCCATAGCACAGTCCTTCTCCAATTTAAGCTCCGACTCAAACCATCTTGCGTCTCACCAATTCCATAAATAAATTCGGACGGTAAAGACGTTGAGAACTGCAGAAATTGATTAGCATAAATCATGGGTGCAACAGTTGTGTCAAATCTAATCGTAAATCAGAAAGACATCGAATTATTTTTTGTTCATGCGATTGAAATTTAAACCTTTTAGTTTAGTGTAACCTTACAGCGGAGTATCGGTTCCTTTTCTAAAAACTTGAAATCCATCTTGATAAAATTTTAAATGGTAGTTTGGGTTGGGATGTTTTACAGATGATTCATCAAAAATTTTGTATGGCAAAGGAATTTCAAAACGTTTAGTTTTGGGGTCGAATATCTATGTAGACAATAGACAAAAACATTATCCACATTTAGCAGCCATTTTTCGCAGGATTTTTTATCAAGTTTCTAACTTTGATTCGGACGGATCCTTCAGTTTCAAAAATAGCATGAATTTTGAGTTCTTTGACGTCGTGCGGATAAGGCGATGGCCGAACTAGTTTCGCGGTGGCCTCTAGTCCAAAACTGGTTTGAATTGGTTCACTCCTTAAAAATGTTTAAATTTTGAAAATTTGAGGGTATAAAATTCGGAAAGACGGGGCGTGAGAGTTGAGAATTCGATATTACCATTTGTAAAAAGTGTAGTTTCCCGAGAAGAAACATTTTGGTTCTTCGGAGCTAATTTTTCCCGAATTCCAGCAGCACTTTCTCTTCCGGCATTCTTGTTCGTTTGCATCCTTCTCTGGATTACAGTCAAATCTCCACTCATTCTTGATATCACATGTCTGTGAATTGCTGCCGTCCACCATTCCAGGATTATACACACCTAGACTATTTTCTTCGTCTGGTTCGAACTCAAGAAATTCGTTCTGAAATATGATATCAGTCAAATTTTTCAAGCAAAGTACAAATCGTAAACTGAGATTAACATTATTTGAGATGAGATTGCAAACCTGACGAGGAAGGAAATACTGGGAACCGATAAAAATGACAATGGAAATTATAGATAAAAGTACTAAAACTGCCATTATAATTGCGAACACTTTTCGAAGACTTGGGAAATTGTTTCGTTGAAAAACATTTGGTTCCACTAATTCGTCAAAATCATCTAATTCGACTTCTTCCTCTTGCTCTGTGTGGACTGAATTGTAGAGATGTCTTGGTTTATCGAAACCAGTCATCCTGCTCCC
>JAQGCM010002725.1:0-10565 GCA_034699705.1 Hymenaphorura dentifera
CATTCTACAATAGTATTCAACAGCTAAAAAAGCTACACAGATGCGATAATAAATATTTCCTATTTTCTAAAGCGTTGCAAATTAACCAAAGAATAACCAAACGACGTCTTGCAAATTAACCAAAGAATGTTTGCGCTTACATTTACAGTCTCCGTCCAAGTATTCATCTAAATCCTTGTCGTGCCTGGCTTTAAATTTCCAGTCCCAGTAATTCTTTTCGTGAATATTTTCTGCATAAAAATATGAATTAAGAATATTCTGTCAATTTGAATAATACGTATTGGCCTGGTCTTGAGAAATTAGGAGTTGGGCCCGAATTTGAAGAAGAATCAAAGCTTTTCACCACTTCAACTCACAATGGATATAACACCACATACCAGTCCGGTGACCAGAAATCATAGGGCCAACCAAAATAATTTTTTTAAATTTCCACGGAACGCAGAATTTCGAAATCTAGCTCACAACTACAGCAAAAAGTTTTCCTTACGATTTTTCCAAAAATCTCAGGTTGCATTTCTAGTAAGTCGGTGCGGTGCTTTATTGTGTTTTAAAAACATCGTAAGACAACAAAAAAAAAAGAATTAATCCAATAAACACAAAAATAGGTAAAAATAAGTTTAAAAACGGAAAATATTGGAACTTGTGCGTCCTAGTATATAGGGGAGAGATTTCCCGAAAGAAACTAATTGGGTGAGCGATGTTTGTGCAGACCGGTGGCTTCTTACAAGATATTACATGAAACGTGCTCCTGAAATAAAAAATGAAACAGAATGATGCATCCAGAAAAAGTTTTCACAGTGATCACGTGGGACAAAGGACACTTCACAAATACCGTATCGACCCCCAAGGCGAAATATGACGAAAATAAAATTTGGCTGTTAATGTATGTAGAGCTTCTATTTGCCCGAATTTGACAGGTCAACCCGTTAAATTACTACTGCTCGCCAGACTTACTCTGTAACACGATATTCCGAAACTTTGATAAAGATGATCACTCAACAAGCAAGTTTCGCGTTCATCTTTGAATAAAAATATTGGAATGCTTATGGATAAGAAAGTTTCGTTGTTCTTTCAGACAACCGTAGGTCTCATTCTATTTTACGAAATGGAAAGTAAAAAAAGAAATAAGATGTGCATCTTTTGAAACTTTTTGTTAGAAATTTTATTTGGGATCATTTTGGGTAGTTTTAATTTTCCCCCTATTATTGGATCATTCAATCCAATTTCTTTAATTCGGTTTTATTAATTTAATAAATTTTTTTTTAAATTTTTGGTCTTTCAAACATAGCGCAACAAAGCTAGATGCATGTTTCTGGAATACTGATTTTTTTTGAAAAATCGTACGAAAACTCAATTTTGAGTTGAAGAGCTGGAGAATTTCACTATTCTGCGTTTGATTGATTCTGGATATACCTTTGAATTTGTCAGGCTAATATTTTGTGTTTCGCCAACAAGCTTTTGAAGGAAATCGAATACTCTGTCCTGACTGCATATTATTAATGCATAGATTAATGCCTTTGGAAAGCGTTGAAGTAAGAATAAGAACAATAAGTTAAATGCTATTTACACAATACTTTTATTTTGAAAACTAAAGTTAAAGTACAATCTCGAAGATCCCACCTGCCCAATTCCGGACATTGGGGACATTGAGATAAATTCACTCGTAAGTGCTCTAAGCCAATTTTGATGTCCCATTGCAGTTGCAACAGAGTTGACATAGGAATCTTCACGGCAATTACAAGTAGGTCACGATAAACATTTTCCCAAAGAAAACGTCCCAAAAGCCTTCAAGAAAAATACCAACTTTTTTTTGGAATCCTTTCACAATTTCATTATGTGGATGTGGAAGGAAACCTAGTAAAACTTTTGCTAAAATTTCTGTCTAACCAAAAAGAAATTTAGTACGTGTGTTCGGAAATTCTATTCTGCAGAATGGAAACCCTTGAGCTGTTCAGTGTTTTCGTATCGTAGACCAAAATCTGTTCCTGAAATATTTTCGGCGTGATACTTGCGCCAGTGCTGTTTCTAAGGTTTTCGAATGGGCACTTAAAAGCAGCTGGGAAGGAAGACATCAGTTTGGGCAGCCATTACTGAGAATTCTCAAAAAGAGAAATTGAGATGACTGTATATGTATATTTGCTGCTACTTAGCGATGAACTATTAGCCTGAGTAGGTTAATTTTGTGGAACAAAGCCTCCGGAGTCCGGGCTACTAGCATGAAATTTGTCACTGTCTTATTCTGAAAGTGCACTTGGTACTTACCACAGTTCATTTCATCTGAGTTATCTGGGCAGTCCTGCTCTGAATTACAAATTTGTGCTTGTGGAATACAAAACTCTGGTTTATTTTTACACGCAAAATAACCAATCAAGCAAGATTCTTTTTGATTCTCCTCTCCAACACCACTCTCAGGTTCAAGTTCATGAAGAGGACCGAATTCAGGATGATCTTCGATATCGCCTGCCTGGAATCTGGAGCCGTGCTCTCCATCACTTCCTTTCACTCCAGTCGAGCTGATGTTTCCTGTGACTTTTCCAGAAAGACCCAATGCTGAAATTCACAAGAGAATAGGAATTCCCTGAGGACTTGACTACAAACACGGCATAAGCGCTAAAGAACATCTGATCTGGAAAAGAAGTACACAACTGCTTCTCGAAATCCTCTGGCAATTCCTACAAACCAAATTTTAAATTCTACCCTTGACCCTGAGTTACACAGTGTTTGCTGAAATGTCCCTCTTGTTTTGCATTGAAATTTAAAGATTTACAATTTCAAAGCTCTTTCTACAAGTTGTAAGTTCACTTCGATGAGGCCGGATGTACCAGCCCCGTTACATTGCTGTTCAACTATTTGAAACAATCCAACAAATATTGCGTTGGATTGGAATTCGGCACATTCCATGAAAATAAATCGTAATCCGTCAATACGGAATCACAAGGGGCCGCACAATTTCGTAGAGGACGGTTTAGTATCAGAATCCACAATTCAACCTACTATGCACAAACTTCCTGAACTAGTTGTCTTAAGATGGGAATTTGACGACTTTGCTCAATTTTATTGACCTTAGCTTGAGTTGTCCTTTTATTACTATGACGGAACGGAAGTGCAAAGTGGTGTTATTTCAGTTGGTTTGATCTTATTGTTGAAAATCGAACACTGCAAGTTCTTCGCGTTGACGTTAGTGTAGAATGAGCTTAAGATATGACGATTAAAGTTTCGCTGGTAGTACAAAGATGAAGAAAGTCGGGTTCTTGAATCTCTAAAGTTATAGTCTGTGTTTGAATTACTCTTGCTTTAATCCATGCAATATAATTAAAAGGATTTACGGCTATTACGTTACCGTACTACTTTAAACTTTTAGTAATCTGTGGGAGTAAGTGATTGAAAATGACTGCGAAACAACAACCCAGATCTAATTAAAAGCATTCATCACTCTCATTATTTGCGGTTCTTCATAAAACCGTCAACGTTTATTACACTTCAGGCAAGCTTTTAGCAAACCCTTTCAGATTTCGGTTTCTTCCTAAATCCGTTCGTGCAATGCAATTCCAGAGAACGCAGGCATACTTATAGCTAAATTCAGGAGCAAAGCAAATGAGATTTTAACGATGCATAATAATGTCTGAAGAAATGTGTATTGATTTCCACCTCTACGTTCACGGCCTTCTCGGCAAAATAATTTGAGATGCCTAATTTGTTTTTTGACTGCACTTATTGCAAAACTGCACATGTCCCAAATCCCAACGAGCCTCTTGTACACCAATTAATCTGAAGTTTTGTGAAGTTTTATGTTATCAGTGTCAATTCTATTTGCGTCGAGGTGAATAAAGAGAGAGAACAGATTTTATCATGTACGAATTGACTTCAGCAAAAGATTTTCAGCACATGTAAATGTTCTGAAAAGTAATTTGTCCGTAGGTGTACCTATCTTGCTCGAATCTTGCTACTTTTAGTTCGAAGTGTGCAAATTAGCTCAACAATGTTCTCTTAATACAGAATGTTCGATCTGCTATGCTGTCGTAATACGTACATGTACTGATCAGTGTAGAAAATTTCTAGATCTCCACGGATTCTGGTTGTCGCACATCACAGAAGTGGAAGTCGAAGTAAGTCAGGAATGAGTACCCATAAAATGTTGTTGGTTCTCGATTCGGTTGCTATTGTATCAAATTTCCAAGTTCCTTCGATTGGACTTATTTCGTATGTAAGTAGGGATTCTCTTTTTGCCTCATTCTGTAGACCGTATGCCTTACTTAACTCGCTACAATGGAAATGGAAACTAAGGCTGATTCTTCAGATAGGCTAAAAAAATGGCCAGAAGGGCACCAAATTCTTGAAGCCCGAATTACTAAGAGTTACTATGAGGTCCCAACTCCCAAGGCGACTCGTGTAGGATTTTCTTTGACGCTTTGGCTACTACCTTTCGGCTATATGATGACTTTAACATCTACAATCTCTGAGAACTCCAAATTGCAGTACGAAACTATAGAATCCAATGCTAAAGTCTCAATGGGTTCTCATAATTGCTTCACTTCTCATAATGCTCACACTACTAAGGGCAAATAAATTCTTCAATATTGCTACAAAACCCAGAGCGTATGAAACGAGAACGAGAGGTGTCCCAACTTAGGCGCCAACCACTACGGTGCAAAAGTCGAATAACGCCTTCATACTGCAACGAAAATGTTTCAGAATTCCGGGCAGCTATCATGTATCATGTTTCAATCTTCTGACTTTCACCTCAACTTTCTACACGACGGATTTGATTAAATAGAAATTATATAAGTCTTTGAACATACAAAATGCCACAATTAATCAAAAGCAACGGCGGAAGCTGAATATTAGTAGGCATCAGCTATTCACATCGACCTCACTTTCAGATTTTTAGGATACTCATGAGCAACAGGATTTAACATTTTAATTAGATATCGTACAAGTGCTCTATACTGCGTTTTCCTGCTCTTCTCACAATCTACACATCTAGGTGGGTCGGGGTGGCAGTCAGAAAGAAAGAGTCGAAATAGTATGTCAACTTGAGTGAAGTATCCAATAGAATAACTTAGAGTAGCATGACAGGCTCGAAATTAGTTTCTCCTAACCATAAGCTGTTTTTGGAGATCTTGTTAACATATCGCAAAAGTGAACCAATTCACCTGCACCATGTAAATTGTTAATACAGTTTATCCTAATGCAAATGTTCTATTCATAGAACAGCGACAGACTTAATGCTAAGAATAACGATATACTCACCTGAAATGACGAGTAGGTTGAAGGTGCATATACACCAGAGAGTTGTTAACATGTTTCACCAAACACAATTTACTAAACTAAACTAAAATTAATTTTTTGAAAATTTCAAGCATATATTGGAGTTTGCATTTGGGAAAAGTAAACTAGAAAAATAAGAAATTTGCTGCAGTACCCGTTAGAATTGTTAACTCCGGCAGTATTGTGAAGAGCCAGGATAAACACTTGGCACATATAGCTCCGACGCACCCTGACCGAGTGAGGAGAAAGTGAAGAAGTGAAAGCCTTTTAAATGTGAATCGGAGAAAGCGTGCAAATGACGCAAACGCTTTTTCCTGTATTGCGGCCGGACGTCTCAGAAATTTTGTTCATCCAACTTTCAGCGAAGCCAATTATTTTTGCCAAACAATATTCGAATTTTAATTAAGTTCAATTAATAAGGAACCTAGTCTTGAAGGAAGACACATGTAAGGAAAACACAGCAGGTAATATTAATTATTTCAAGGTAAACACATTACTTACGGGTATTAGAAGTTGTTCCCATTGCTTGAATTCATTTTACAAATAAGAAAGTACGGACCTAGCATAAACGAGAATGTTCAAACTTTGAAATGTACTACCAACTATTACTAACGAGAAAAACTTTCCCCAGAAGTAAAGTCAGGAAAACTATTTATGGCTTCGGGTATCCCGAATAATTATGAAAAAGGTAAAACATTTAAAAGTTTGTCTGGCATGGTGAAATTGAAAACACATATGAGTTGTGTCAAGTTGTTCCTATCCACACAATACAAAACTTGGAGTTCAATATTGACTCAATTGTACTCGATATAATTCATTCAAGGATCGATCAAAAGAACAAATTAGAGGCGGATGGAAAGGTAGCCAATTGTTCGGAAAATCATGCCATCTCAGCAACCTAATTTAGTGTTTGTTTACAAACAATTTGCAAGGTAGTGCAGATTATTTGATCAAATATTACAACAATATTCAATTCTATTCAATTTCGACTCATTTTTGCACCACCAAATCTAAGATCAAATAATAGTCCAATTTGTCAACTGTTTGGTCTTAAATTTGGAAGACGAGACTTGTAGAGTTTTTCAATTTTCAATTACGATTTTTATGACTGCCATCGGATTTTGTAGGACTGTGCGTGCATGCATACACGTATTTCTGATTATTTACGAAAATAATATAATCTTTAAGGTGTCAGAAATTGCCGTACCGTCTAATGTTAAAGATGATCAGAATCTCAGGTCAATACAACAATTTCGAAAATTTTGAAAAGAGGTGTACCCAGAAATGTGATTTTGAATTGCATATTTATTTTATTTTATTTAACTGTAACCCGTAAGGTTCCAAACGTCGTGCCTGCCGTCCTTAACGTTAACAATGCATAATGTCTTTGAAAGCAAAGATGTGTTTCTTAACCAGTAATTTCTTAACTTAAACGAATTTAATATGCAACATTAAGGCGGCTATAACGGTTAAATTCAATTACAGTTTGAGATATTGTGGAAGATCTCGAATTTCACGAAAACCTAGAATTTTTTCAGCTTTATTCATCTGCCGACTTGACGTAATTTCCTAGGCTGCCCCCATTTATGGCTCACCGCCTACTTATTTCTAAAAAATTAGCCAGATTGATTCAATTAACTTAGTTGAATACGATTACATTACAAAACATATTACATATAACTTATGATTTGATTACCATGCATTTCACAATAAACTATATATTTTCAAAGAGATGCAACAATGCAATTTGCTGACGGACTAGGAATTTTGTGAAGAGATTGTCTTAAGTTGAGCCAATTGTTCCTCAGTTTGAAAGGTTTAAGTTTCACGACTGACGACTTTCGCCGCAACCTGCGAAAGAGCAAGTCATTATTTATTTATATCAGTCCTTGGTGTAATTATTCTGAATGTGAGATTAGCTCACGTTTTAGAGTTTCACATTTTCCATGCTGAGACGTTTTGCATACAAACGTATGCTTTGCCTTCTGTTGACTTTACCATACATTTCAACGGGAGCATTCAAATTGGAAATATTATTTAGCGGCTCATTCCCTTTGGCTTTCGTCTTAACTTCGTCCTCCGGATCGGCCTTCAGCGGTGTAAACGGCACATTAGCTTTGGCTTCTTGTTCCAATCCGAAACAAACTTCTCGGAATGGTGTGAATACGGAACCTTCAGAAGTATCTTCGATCACAAAATCCTTAGGGGCTTCTTTCTTTTTTCTGCCACGCTTTTTAACATCATTCGCTGGAACTTTGATAACTTCACTGCACGTGGTCGCAGGTGGATTGTCTTCATCGTTCGTGTTAAAAGTGTAGACATCTACTTTTTCTCGAAATTCCACCTCAGTAAGATTTTTGATGTTTTCATTTTTTAAGAACGCAATATCAACTTTCTTAATTTTTGATTTAGTGTTGCTTCCTTTCCCCGATGGAACAAAATCGGGGTCCTTCTTCCTCTTTATTCGCCGCTTTGAGCGTTCTTCAGAGACGTTTTCACCCTCGTCTAGTGCACTTTCTTTGCTTGTGTTCTCAACAGGAGTTCCCTGATTGGATTCGGCAACAGTTGAGCTTTCATCTAACTTGGCCATTTTGTTTGGACGACCTCTACGTCTGGTCGACTTGGGAATTGGCTTGTAAGTTTCGTCATCACCGTCATAATCAGAGTCTTCATCATCACTGCGGTTTTTTCGTTTCCTGCGCGGTGTTTTGCATTCTTTAACTTTCGGTTTAACCTCTGTTTGGGTTTCAATTTCGTTTTGTGTCTCGATTTGACTTGCGTCTTCGGTTTCATTTGTACTTTCTAGAACGTCGTCGCTGGTCTGTTCTTCAACAGAAGCTGTAGAAAATAGTTACAAAAATTTAATTATTGACACTAGTCATCAATCAGTTGGGTGGTTCCGGAAAGATCTTTGAATAATTAAATAAATGCTGAATGCCTAACGAGAAATTGAGCACATATATGTAATTTTAAAAAACTGTGAGAAACAACTAAAAGCGATCCAAACATACCTTGCATGCTTTTACGAACATATTTCCTCTTTGGTTTTGGTGGTTCTTTGACTGGAACAGGTGGGGTTGTGATCAAAGAGGTGGTTTCCGAGAAGCAGCGCAATCGTTTTAACTAATTGTAGTTAGAAAATTAAGAATTAAAGTTGGAACAACGACGATAGAGAAATCGTAATGTTTCTTACTTTGTTTTGAATACATAACCGAACAAATTCCTTGGGATCCGCGATTTCAACGTTATCCAAGGTTTGCGGTGCTGATGGTTGAATTACAAGATTGCATATCCCATTGTCCTCAGTAATTACTTGTTTTACAATTGCCACCACCGCAACATGAGAAAACGTTTGTCGAGTCCTTTTCACAGCATCACTGCTAGGGCCTGCAACTGCTTCATCGGATGTGGGATCTGGAAATGCATGGTTCTTGAATCAAAATCCAACAGAATAGTAACGCATTTAAATAATGTCATACCACGTTGAGTTGGTTCCTTTTGTGTAAAATATGTATATTCTTCAGTGTGGACACCACTGCCCTTGACCAAATCATCAACTTTAGCAGGAAATAGCATCTAATTGGTTCACATAGAAAATTCAAGAACAGATGAAGTTTTGTGGTGGTAAATAAGCCGAATTTCCCAGCGCTTACCTGTTTAGTTGCGTTCATTTGGACAATACAGAGAAGAAACAGCTTCTCTGAGTTATGCGGTGAAAATACTGCAAACGGGGTTTCACAATTTCGGACTGCATATTTTATAGCATCGTTAGTTATATTTCCGATGAGAAAAGCAATGCCCAATCCATCCTGAACGACAATTTTGGAAAGTAGATTGTAGATATGCTAAACAAATTCAATCAATTGCATTCTTTGACAACATACCTGGCCTTTGAGAAGTTCTTGAGTGTTTATCTCTTGGTGAAGTTGGGACTGGTAATTCATTTGTTGGTCAGGTGCGTCCATGGCTTGCTGTAATCATCATAAATATACGTTCATTTAGCTCTACGCAACACATCATACTGAATCTGCACAACTGTGTTTAGTACAATGTTTTACATTCATTCGATAGTACTTACCACACCAATTATATTTTTTCGCTGCTTTTTGTCGCTCGCCTGAAGAAGTAACTGTACACATGGATCGAGTTTCTCCCCTTCGTGAAGAAATTCGGGCATTCGAACTAGTTTTACCTTTTGTCTGAATTTGAAATAAACATAAATAAATAAACATAAGTTCACAAAAAACTTTTAGCGTAAACTTAAAATACAGCCAAGCAGTCAAGTTTTCACTATCATTGCTGGCCCAGAGTGGTCGGAGTGGGTCGGTAACATATTTCCACCTACCCCTTCTGAGTAAAGACAAACTTGATGCCATGTCGCCTCTCGACGTGGTTGTTCAGGAGAAGTTTCTTTGGAAATCTTTCGGCACAAAGGTCACACGGAAAGGGTAGAAGAACCTCGGTTGGAATCTGCATTCATTTCAAATGGTCAAGTACAGTATGCTAATGGACTAAGGTAAAGTTGGTCTCATTCAAGACTCAAAAACTGAGGGATATTCAGATCTGAACAGAGAACTTACCGCAGCGCATTTAGTTGGAGTCTCACTCATAGACAAGTTCTGGCCAGTGAGAACAGAAGGGACAATGAATTTGCTGTCTCCATCATTCGTCACTTCGTCAAAGATGATAGGTGGTGGAGTTCCGGGTTGCGTAAGTAATGTTTCCGAAGCAATATCATCGGCTGGCAGCTCCACTTCTGTGGAGGGGTTCAGCAGTGCTTCCGACGTCGGATCCATCGCGTACTCCTGCTTCATTCATTTCAAATGGTCATGTACAACATGTTAGGACTTAGGAGACTAGCTCAATTGGTTAAGGATCTTGATCTCTCTCACGATTCAAAAAATGAAGAATCAGATCATAACAGCTTACCTCGGTAGATTTACTCGGTTGACCTATTTACAAACAAGTATAATTTCACACAATGCAATCCCATATGGTGGGGGTGCACTGGAACTTAAACAAGAAAGTAAAACAATTGTTTGCGAGATGCGAGTGTGTTGTTTCCTCGTCGCCCGTTGAAACAAGACTGAATGATTTGAGTTGAGAAGCCGAGGAATTTTGAGTGAGAGGTCATTGACCCTGGTGGTCAAAATGGTTTATTTGAGTTGTATGCTGAACTGGTTGACTTTGGCATGGTGCCAAACAGACACGTGTCGGCTCACACGTGTCCCACGTTTCCTTCAGAAATGAATGATTTCCAAACCATACAATCCGAAATTCCGAATCCTGGTAAATTG
>JAQGCM010002726.1:0-10563 GCA_034699705.1 Hymenaphorura dentifera
GTCCAAACTCAAAAATTCCACGGGCTTAACAAAAAAGAAACCCGTGCGTAGCACGGGTCCCACTGCTAGTATTCTTATGAATGGCATTCATTTCAGTAAATGTATTGTAAATTGTAACTTCATGTTGACAATTTCTCTCCTTCACAGGTTATGGATAAATTATTTTCCAAGCTTTCATTTGTGGACAAGAAAACAGCACGTATTGTCTGTCAACGTTGGCGTCAAATCCTAGACGATCCAGAAAAGGACAACTACAAATTTTGTGCCCTGGTTCAAAGCGGGTCCGACGCCAAATTCCTGATGGAATCGCAACGGACAATGGATTTTGTTTATTTTGGAGGAGTGACCGGACCTTCATCTCGGAAAATTTTTCCAGTTATTCACAACGCTGTCCTCAAAAGTAACAATGCTTGGCCAAACAGCATCGCATTCTTGACGAACGGGTGTCAACGAGCGAAGATGTTGAAAATCGACTTGTATGGATTTGAGAATGCCATTCTGAAAGAAATTCCAATCATTTCCAAGAACACAATGTGGCGACAACTTTGCTCGCTGGAGTTTGCTGTAAACTATCAGGGTTATTTTGACTTGAAAATTATCCGATTGATTGGTTGTTGAACTAAATTCAATGATTTGTTTTTAACTTGACAGCTTGAAACTCATTATCGCGGGTGTGGAATATCGCATGCCGTCGCAGTTGAAACATTTCTCAAGGCACTCAACCTTCCAAATATCTCTGGACTCTCAATTACTGTATTGGATGCCGGACTCTGCAAAGAATTGATAGCTGTGTTCGTCGAGTTCTACAATTTCATTGACCGCCATGCGCCCAAATTGAAGTCTTTGGGGATCATCGTTGGAAAATCTGTTTATTCTACTGAAGACTGGAGAAATAATCGGAGTCGTCTAGAGAAGAATTCGGCACTAGTCTTAGAAATCAATGCATCAACTCTGTCATCAATTTCGTGTCAATTGAAGCTGACTGCTTTAAAAGTTTCAAACCATTCAGTTTTTTCATCGGTTGTTGTAAGTTTGTGTGGAATTCTTAATAATTTTAAGAGATTACAGAGGATTTTGAATCGAACAGATGGCAGCAAAAGAAAATTAATTGTTACCAAAATTTCAGTTCAACCGTGCGTGTTGGGGTCTACTACATTGTCAAAATTAGCTTGGGATTGGCCACACAATGACGATCCGAGGGAATTTCAACGAATCTTGAAGCGGAATGAAACCACACTTGAAGAATTAGACGTGGCTGGTACTGGCAATCGATTTGACCCTACAGAATGCCTCAACAATTGCACCAAACCGACCACATTATTATCCGTCCAGAATTCACATTTGGCCTGGAATTCCCAGATGAAATTGGAAAACCTCAAATCCTTGAAAGTTGTGATTGGTAATCGGACCATCGATTGGTCATCACTTCTTCAGGGCATTACGAGCTATTTCAATCGATTCAATAGTTTCAAAAAAATTAAAATCATCTTGTTGCAAACTCCACACTATATTTATGATGTTCAAAAAGTACAACAAATCCTGGCCTTGGGAGATTTTAAGACATTCGAGTTTTGCTCTTTCAGTAATGAAAACTTTGAAGAGATTCGAACTTATATTGCTGGCATTCCAGATTTGGTTCTTACCAGCAAACGCTCTAAATCTGGAACTTATAGCAATGCACCGAAATGGTGGGAAACTACCATTACGAAGAATCCAAATTATTAATCCTCAACTTTGTCAAGAAATCAAATTTCAATCGAACATTGTGTCAAAATTCTGTTGATCTAATTCTTGAAATGTAAAGTGTGTTAGTTGTTAGTCAAATTGTAATTGGTTGTCGATCAATCCAAAATAAATGATATATTTTGGTATTCATGTATTCAACTAGTACATTGTACATATACATAGTTTTGATGAGTCCATCTTGCTGTGAAAAGGACACATTTTAACTTTAAGGTAAATATATGATAAGATATAAGATATATAGGATGAGGATAACTTGCTAAAGCAACAGTTCGAAAAGAATTAAAAAAGAAATTTATTTTTCACCAAAAAAGTTTAAGCTTATGGAAATTTAACACTACTCTTGACAATCGTCTACCAATGTTAAATTTCCATGCCATTTTTGATGACATGCAAGGAAGGAATTCAAATTTTTTGACTGTTGCCAAGGTATCCTTAAGTTCGGACCTCAAAGATCAAGCATACAGCAATAGATCTCTATACAGAACATTCTGCTAGCAGTGAACGTAAACCTAACTGAACTCTGAGCGATTACACATGTGATTTTTGGTCGCCTGAATATAAACTTAAATTCCCGAATTTATCCTTCACATTCACAGCAAAGAACGAAAGCATGGCGGATGAAACAGAACCGAGCCTTGCAACTTTACCGACGTTGGTAAGTCTTCACACCAATCATACAGACTGACTCGACTGAATTCAATTTTTGTATTTCAAATATAATTATTTCAGTTACTAAATTAACTTCAAGTTGACAATTTCGCACTTTGCTTTGTAGGTTATGTGTAAATTATTTTCCAAGCTGGCAATTGCGGACAAGAAAACAGCTCGTATTGTCTGTCAACGTTGGCGTCAAATCCTAGATGATCCAGAAAAGGGCTACTACAAATTTCATGCGTTAGTTCAAGGTGATTCCGACGCCAAAGTATTGATGGAATCGGAACGGATAATGGATTTTGTTTATTTTGGAGGAGTGACCGGAACTTCGCCCGGGGATATTTTTCCAGTTATTCATAACGCTGTCCTGAGGAGAAAAAATTCTTGGTCAAACAGCGTTGCGTTCTTGACATACGGGTGTCAACGAGCGAAAATGTTAAAAATCGACGTCTGTGGATTTGAGACTGCTATTCTGAAAGAAATACCACTAATTTCAAAGAATACAATGTGGCAAAAACTTTCCTCGCTGGAGTTTGCGGTAAACTATCAGGCTTCGTTTGACTTGAAAGTGGTCTGACTAATGGTTAAATTTAATACTTTATTTTTTAACTTGGCAGCTTGAAATTCAAAGTCGTGGGCGTGGAATTTTGCATGCTGTCGCAGTTGAAATGTTTCTCAAGGCACTGAATCTCCCTAGCATATCTGGACTCTCAATTACAATTTCGGATTTCCGACTCTGCAAAGAGATGCTACCTTTTTTCATCGAGTTCTACAATTTTATTGACCGCCACGCAAGCAAATTGAAGTCTTTGGAGTTGATCCTGGGAAAATCGACTTTGTCTAATACTAATACTGAGCACTTGAGAAATGATTGGGATTGTCTAGAGTGGAATTCTACACTAGCCGTAGAAATCAATGAATCAACTCAGTCCTCCATTTCCAGCCGCTTGAAACTGACTGCTTTAAAAGTTTCCAACTATTTCAGTTCTTCTTCGGCTGCAGGTTTGTGTAGAATTATTAATAGTTTTAAGATTCCACAATGTTTTGAATCAAACAAAAGGATCAAAATTAATTTTTTTTTTGATCTTTTTGAAAAAAAAACAGTTAAACCATGCTTGTTAGGATCTACTGAATTGTCAAAATTAGTTTGGGATTGGTCAGACTATGACGATCGGAGCGTATTTCAGAAAATTTTAAAACGGAATGAGACCACACTTGAAGAATTAGACATTCCCGGAACTGACCCTACCGAATGTCTCACGAATTGCCCAAAATTGACAACCCTGTGCGTCCGAAATTCACAAGTGGCTTGGAATTCCAAGATGAAATTGAAAAATCTCAAATCGTTGGAAGTGTCGATTGTTAGTGAGACTATCATTTGGTCTTCATTTCTTCAGGGCATTACAAGCTACTTCAAGCGATTCGATGGTTTCAAGAAAATTGAAATAATCGTATTGGGAACTCCACACTACATTTATGATGTTCAAAAAGTACAAGAAATCCTAGCCTTGGCAGATTTTAAGAAATTCGTGTATTCATCTTGGAGTAATGAACACTTTGATGAGATTCGAACTTATGTTGCTGACATTCCAGATTTGGTTTTTACCAGCAAAGGATCTAAACGTGGAACTTATGACAACGCGCCGACCTGGTGGGAATGTACGATTAAGAAGAAGTCAAACTATTAAACCTCCAAGTTTGCCAAGAAATCAAATTTCAATCGAACGCTGTTTCAAAATTTCATAAATCTAATTCTTCATATGTAATGTGCAATAGCTGTTAGTCAAATTGTGTTGGTTGTGGATCAATCCAAAATAAATTGTATCTTTTGGTGATCGAGAAGTACATACAAGTTTTGGTTCGAGTCCTTATTGGCGTTTAAAGAAAACATTTTAACTTTAAGGTTTTCAATTTTGGATCATATTTGACAACATTTTGATCATTTTGGAATTTTTAGCATTCAAAACTCTATCCAAGTGAAAATTTATATGTGATTCTAATAAATTCGTCCTCACCTCGCACCTTGAAAATCTTACTTAAACTCAACTCGCACTTGTCGTACCCTGTCGATAGACGAAAGTGTCTATCGTGTTTATAGCTTATGGAAAGACAGCACCCTCGACAATCGTAAACCGTAAATGTTAAATTCCCACGCCATTTTTCCTGGCAGGCATTAAACGATTTCTCATTTTTTGATTGTTGCTATGGCATCCTTAAGTTCGGAAGAAAATAGAGAAAATCGGAATTTTCTACCCTAATTAAGAGACCTCCACAAAGATCAATCACCTAGCAATATACGTGAATTCTTTTGGAGATCTCCATACAGCCAGACTTAAATTTAAATGAGTGCTCATTCGTCAGATCTATTGCCAATTTGATATAAATATCTGAAAACCACGATACCTTTACAAACTTCGATACAGGTGAGTGACACTTTCACAGTGAAGACCGAAACATGTCGGACGGAAACGAAGCGAGCCTAGGAACTTTGCCGATGCTGGTAAATCGTCTTATGGATGAGATTCATTTCATTAAATGCATTGTACCTTCAAGTTGACAATTTCGCTCATATGCAGGTTTTGAACAAAGTATTTTCCAAGCTGGCATTTGTGGACAAGAAAACAGCTCGCACTGTCTGTCAACGCTGGCGTCAAATCTTAGATGATCCTGAAAAAGACAACTACAAATTTTGTGCCTTAATTCAAACCGACTCGGACGCCAAATTCTTGATGGAATCCCAGCGGACAATGGATATTGTTTATTTCGGAGGAGTAACCAAACATTCGTCTGGTGACACTTTTCCAGTTATTCACAACGCTGTGCTCCGAAGTAACAATTCTTGGCCAACCAGTATTGCATTCTTGACGAACGGATGTCAAGGAGCGAAGATGTTGAAAATCGACGTGTATGGATTTGAGACTGCCGTTCTGAAAGAAATACCACAAATTTCCAAGAGCACAATGTGGCAAAAACTTTGTTCGTTGGAGTTTGTGGTAAATTGCAGTATCTAGCTTCTTTTGCGAGGCTTGAAAATTATCCGATTGATGGTTTGAAATATTTATCCCTGATGTACACATTTTAACTTCACAGCTTGACATTCAAAGTCGCGGGCGTGGTATAAGACATGCTCGCGCAATCGAAGCATTTCTCAAGGCAATGAACCTTCCTCATATCTCCGGACTCTCAATTAGAATTTTGGATTGTGGATTCTGCAAAGAATTTTTGTCTTTGTTCACTGAGTTCTACAATTTTATTGACCGCCACGCGCTCAAATTGAAGTCTTTGGCAATCGTCCTGGGATATTCGTTATGGACAACTGAAAATAGGATAATCACGTACAACCGGCGTCCATGGAGTTGGCATACATTTGCTTTAGAAATTAGTGAATCCACTCTATCCTCAATTTCGAGACACTTGAAGCTGACTGATTTAAAAGTTCAAAACCATTTCAGCTCTTCGTCCGCTGGTTTGTGCATTTTTAATTATGCAATTCAAAATTATTAATGATGTTAAGAGATTACAAAATATTTTGAGTCAAACAAGTGGTCCTAAATGATTGATTATATTGATAAACTGAACAAATTGCTAAATTTTTTTTCTTTGAAATTCCAGTAAAACCATGCTTGTTAGGGTCTACTACATTGTCAAAATTAACTTGGGATTGGGCAGACAATCCGAGGGCATTTCAGCAAATCTTAAAACTGAATGAAACCACACTTGAAGAATTAGACGTAGGTGGTACGGACAATCGATTTGACCCCACAGAATGCCTCATCAATTGCACCAAATTGACAACCTTGTCTGTCCAAAGTTCACATTCGGCCTGGAATTCCCAGATGAAATTGGAACATCTCAAATCCTTGAAAGTTGTGATTGGTGATCGGACCATCGATTGGTCTTCACTTGTTCAGGGCATTACGAGCTATTTCAATCGATTCGATAGTTTCAAGAAAATTAAAATCATATTGTTGCAAACTCCACACTATATTTATGATGTTCAAAAAGTACAACAAATCCTGGCCTTGGCAGATTTTAAGATATTCGAGTTTTGCTGCTTCAGTAATGAAAACTCTGAAGAGATTCGAACTTATATTGCTGGCATTCCAGATTTGGTTCTTACCAGCAAACGCTCTAAATCTGGAACTTATAGCAATGCACCGAAATGGTGGGAAACTACCATTACGAAGAATCCAAATTATTAATCCTCAACTTTGTCAAGAAATCAAATTTCAATCGAACATTGTGTCCAAATTCTAATTCTTGAAACATGTTCTAGTTGCTAGTCAAATTGTAATTGGTTGTCGATCAATCCAAAATAAATTATACCTATTGGTATTCAACCAGCACTAGTTTTGAGTCCCTCTTGCCGTGTAAATAAAAAAATTCAACTTTCATGTTTCCAGTTTTTTATTACATTTGTGCACTTGGAAGAACCTCGAAAAGTCCAATTTCAACATTGTAGTTCGCAATGCAATGCATCGATTGAGGAACTTTCCTTTTACAGATCAAACAAATTAGAGATGACGCCGCTTTAGTATTACGATATTCCATAAATGTAGCGATATTAATAACAACTTTGTAATTGTAATCGCTAGCTTGCTAATGGTACCGAAAAATACAGTGTTATATATGTATTGTCACATTGGTCTTTAATTTGCAGTTTGTCAGTAATGTCGTCGTTGTCGTGGCCGGTCGGTCGAGTAAGAGATGATTTTGTCTTCAAGGCGCAGGCAGGCGCTTAACTTAAATGGCTGAGCCTAGAGTGTAAATAATTCCACTCAATGCCCAACGGGAGAAATTTCGTTTTCAAAAAGGAAAGATGGTCAACTGCAATTAGCAACAGTAGAAATGAAGTCTAAAATTTTACATTTCTTGCAATTTTGATTGTTTCATTCTTCACGTTTAGCTTTTCTGATAGTGCGGAGGATAATCGTTCTACTTTGAGAACACCAAAAACGAGTAAAATTACTTAGAACTGCAATAATCTATTAAAAATCAGTTCAATTCGATAGGAATCGAATAACCGAACTGTACAGAACGGCTGTCCAGTTCGGTCGGACAATTTTTGCTCCACGACATAGTCCCACCCCCACCGACCAATATTATCTCTATGTAGTTCAGTGAAACAAGTAAAAAAAAACAGAAAGAATTTTTTTTTCACCTGACAACTTAAGCTTATGGAAATTTTACACTAACCCTTTTGACAATCGTCAACCAATGTTAAGTATCCATGCCATTTTTGCGGGCATGCATATCTAATCTTTTGAATCCTTGAGTTCAAAAGAAAATTGAATAAATCAGAATTTTCTAGCTATGAGACTTTCTGAAAGAGTAATCCCCTAGCAATAAGTGCATTCTTCTGTGATATCTGTAAGTAGCCAAAGTTAAACCTGAACGCATCACTGAATGCTCATTCGTCTGATCTATTTACAGTTTGATAAAAATTTCTGAAAACTACGATACCTCCTCAAAATTCGATACAGGTGACACTTTCGCAGTGAAGACCAAAACATGTCTGATGGAAAAGAACCGAGCCATGGAACTTTGCCGACGCTGGTAAATCAACTCATGAACGAGATTCATTCCAGTAAATGTGTTGTAAAGTCAAGTTGACAATTTCGCTCGTATGCAGGTTTTGGATAAGTTATTTTCCAAGCTTGGAATTGCAGACATGAAAACAGCACGCATTGTCTGTCAACGCTGGCGTCGAATCTTAGATGATCCAGAAAAAGACAACTACAAATTTTGTGCCGCAGTGCAAACCGGTTCCGACGCCAAATTCTTGATGGAATCGCAACGGACAATGGATTTTGTTTATTTTGAAGGAGTGTCCGGACCTTCGCCCGGGGATATTTTTCCAGTTATTCGCTGTCCTCAAAAGTAACAATGCTTGGCCAAACAGCATCGCATTCTTGACGAACGGGTGTCAACGAGCGAAGATGTTGAAAATCGATGTCTGTGGATTTGAAGTGCTTAAGAGATTCACTATTCTGAAAGAAATACAACGAATTACCTAGAACACAATGTGGCAAAATCTTAGAGAACTAGAGCTTGCGGTAAGCTATGAGACTTTGTCTGGCTTGAAAATTATCCGATTGACGTTGTTGATATTTAAAATTATATTTTTTACTTGGTAGCTTGAAATTGAAAGTGGCGGGCGTGGAAAATCGCATGCCGTCGCAGTTGAAACGTTTCTCAAGGCACTCAACCTTCCTAATATATCTGGACTCTCAATTTCAGTTTTGGATTGCAGACTCTGCGAAGAGATGGTACCTTTGTTCGTCGAGTTGTACAATTTCATTGATCGCCATGCACACAAATTGAAGTCTTTAGAGTTTAACCTTGGAAAATCGATTCGGTCTCCTCCAGACTGTCTAGACTGGAGAAATTGTCTGAATTTTCTAAAGCGGAATGCTGCACTAGAAATCAATGAATCAACTCAGTCCTCCATTTCAAGCCGCTTGAAGTTGGCTACTTTAAAAGTTTCGTACTATTTCAATAATTATTCTTCAACAGCAGGTTTGTGTAGAATTATTAACAATTTCAAGAGACTACACATGATTTTGAATAAAAAAAATATGCACCAAAATCAAAATTGATTTTTTTTTCTCGAAATTCCAGTTCATCCATGCGTGTTAGCGTCTACTGAATTGTCAAAATTGGATTGGGATTGGGCAGACAATGGCGATCCGAGCGTAATTTAGAAAATCTTAAAACGGAATGAAACCACACTTGAAGAATTAGACGTCGCTATCGTCGATTCAGTTGACCCCACCGAATACCTCATCAATTCCACGAAATTGAAAACCTTGTTCATCCACAACTCAAATCCGGGTTGGAATTCCCGGATGAAATTGAGAAATCTCAAGTCGTTGGAGCTTGTGAATGATGAGCGGGGCATCCTAGATTGGTCTTCATTTCTTCAGGGCATTACGAAGTATTTCAATCGATTCGCTAGTGCCAAGAAAATTGAAATAATCGTGTTGCAAACCGCATACTACATTTATGATGTTCAAAAAGTACAACAAATCCTGGCCTTGGGAGATTTTAAAAAATTCGTGTTTTGGTCCTTCTATAATGAGAACTTTGATGAGTTTCGCACTTATATTGCTGGCATTCCAGGTTTGGTTCTTACCAACAAGTTCGAATATGGAACTTCGAATATGGAACTCATTGCGAAGGGACGCACGGGTAGGAAACTACCATTGAGAAGAATCCAAATTATTAGCGATCGCAGCGTTGCGAGATCGCTATATGTCATTGGTCATGACGTCTGTCTGATTGCACTCTGGGCAGCACAGTTTTGAACAGTTCTGCCCATGAGCTCGGTACAACGATTGTTGGCACTTGGCTCCCCCGCGCCCCCTTATCCAGCAAATTTGCCCCAGACGGGGGGCAGTTGCACTTAGAAATGCAATCAACTTGCAGCAAATATGGTTGCGATGAGTTCGAAGCACATGCCTTCGTAGGAAGCCATAGAATGCATGCGGTTCGTTTTGATCGCAACGACATTGTGCTGCGGCTTCTTTGCTTGTCCAGAGAACTCCTCCTAGGGTTTCGAGGCGATTTTGACGAATGTAGTTTCAGTCGACTCCAGAGGGCCTGTAGATGTGCAAACCACTCTTAGTTTCTCAAATTGGGGTCCCTGGAGGCTTCAAGGGTCATTTTAAAAAAATTCAGATTTTCAAAATAATTCAGACCATGCTTCCATCTGAATCTTTGCGTATTATGATGTAAACAGCATGTAATAACTTTGGTAACGTTGGCTACAACAAAATTCTCAAAATTAGAACGCGTTTCTACAACATTGGTTGCGTGTTAGCCTATATTAAATTCAAGAAAAAATTATCGTGCTTCTCTCATGTTGATTTTACATTACTGTTTTTCGTAAATCGAACAATATTTTTATTGCGCTCACAGTGAGAACCCTGAAAGGTCCCAGCATCCTTCAAGGGACAATTAGCCCCTTGAAGGGGTTCAAACAATTTTGACTTTGGACAATGTGCGTTGGACTGTGTTCGCATTAGCGTTTCACAAAATTAAGAAAATTTCGGTTGCGCTTCTCTCGCAAATCGCTTTACATTGTTGTTTCGTATACTCAACCCAAGTTTGATTGCGCTCACATTGAGAAGCTTGAAGGGTCCTCCGACACTACAAGGGACA
>JAQGCM010002727.1:0-10562 GCA_034699705.1 Hymenaphorura dentifera
TCATTTTAATGTATTTACTAAAAGAAAAAAATTATTTGGAACAAATCGGTGTGTTACACCTGGGGTACTTCCCTCGTGAGTTAAAATATACTTTCAATGAACTATTCTATCCTATTTCTTTGCATTGCAGACTACTTTACATGTAAAACCGGAAAATTAAACTACCAAAGTCTTGGACACTTTTCTTCGTAATCTTCTTCGTCAATCCTAAACTTTAGCTTATTCAATTTCCTGGCAGGAAAATTCTCAAATGAGTTTCAAATTTTTATCGAATCACGCTAGCAAATAATTTATTCTTAATAACTATTGTCATGATTCTGTTTCTGGTAAAATGCCTGTGAATAGTTTGTGAGTTGTGTGCGTTTGGGTGTTACCATTTAAGATTTTTTTTTAAAGAATCTGCCATATGGTATAGAATAATTTTCTATGTATACTGCACAACAGCATTTTTTCAAGTTCTAGACCAAGTTCCAAGTTCGGGTTCCACAAGGAGCTTGGTTTACGAGTTCCAAGTTCGGGTTTCTGGATTTTGGAACTTGGTCCATCCATGTTCGGGTTCTTGAATTCTGAACTTGGTTGAACTAGATTGCTAGAATTTCGACCAGCAGCGACAAAGCACTTGCTAAGAAAATCAAAGACGATTGACAATGCAACCACGCCATCTCGCAAAAAATTGGCAAACATGTGGAGAAATAGAGAGAGTTGGAAACGTTAAAATTAAGACCAAATCAATTGAACATTTTGGACTTTCTTGGCTTTGGACATTGCGTATTAGCATCACCAAAATGATAGCTCAAACAATACGACTTAAATCACAACCTCCCAGGTATAAAAACAAAAGTTCGTGTGGAAAAAATTGCACATAATTAGGAATGAATGTTTGAGTTTGAGTGAGCAAAGTGTAAGAAAAAGGAGCTCAAATCCTTCTATCGCCGCGCCAGCATCAGCTAGCAGAGTCCTTTTTTGATTCTGAGCAAAACAATGCAAATTGAAATGACAACAAAAACTATTGAGATATGATAAGATGGATGTTAGTTGCATTATTTGTAACTTAAGATAAGAATTTGATTCGTTAGCAGAAGTCAGAGCCTGAAAGCAAAATTATGTATTTTTAGTGCTAAGGGGACCAACCATTCCTGCTAGCAATAGCATTGAGGAGTCCCCTTTAGGGCTCTCTGTGAGACTAAAACAAATTCAAATTCAAAATGGCGATTGCTTAGGCTAGAAGCACGGTCAGGCAGGCCGAAGCCAAACATGTGGAGTCAATGCTCAACTCATAGCACGTGGCAGTAATTTGGTGCCATTCCATTGCAGAGCAAAGCGAAATTTCACTTTAGTTCAAATTCAAGTGCGCGTGCCTAAGTTACATAGTTACTCTAACGTTAAATTTTTAAATTTTGATTTTGATATCTACAATTCAAGAGATTTGTGTTGAGTAAAAATAGTTAGTTTGCCAACAGCGGAAGAAATGATGAAGGATGAGGTTGAAATGGAGCACCCGCGGTCGAGTCCAAGTCCAAACCCAAACCCAAACAATATTCATCTCCACAATCTCCCACATTTGGTAAATTAATAAAAAAAAACTCAGCCATTTGCTTGGGTTATCGTTCATATTTTCGGTTCGGTTGTATCCAGTTGGATTGGAGGAAAGCTTTGAGCTGATTCCTCTAAAAAAATGAATGCACGCAGGGTGAGTCTGAAAGAAATGAACAATTTCAGCTCAATATTACGGGAGAACGGTTTCACTGATATTCCTGTGGTTTGTTTTTGCATTTGTCTGGGAAACTAGAAGGAATTTGCAGACCACCATGAATTTTGGTATTTTGTGCAGCTTTTCTTGACAAATCTTGAGAGAATTTGTTGATTGTCATCATAAAATAATTAGAACCTACTGCCAACCGGTTAAATGAGCGATTTTTTTTAAGCACTTTTCGGTTCAATTCTGTTGAAATTCAACAACGGCTGCCGTGGTATACAATTTTTTGCTTAAATTGGTACCCGTAAGCCGCCATGCTAGGATTTTGTCAAAATGGAAATTTTGTCAATAATGGTTGCAAAAAATTAAATTTTGACGATATGTAGATTCCTTTGATTTTTTTATTCGAATTTATAAACAAAACGCAGGAAAATCGGTAAAACTGTTCACTAGCTGTTCACGGAATATTGGATTGAAGTTGTTCTATGCTTTCTGACTCACCCTGTACATCAATCAATTACGATTTATTGTGGCTACGAGAACTGATTACCTGTGTACTGTTTTCATTTGATCCCAAAATGCTGTTTTGATCTTTGTGAATTGTTGTAGCATTTTATGTATGATGTTTCAATTTTAGGTATTACTACTGTTAGTTTTTAGACTGTCCCCGTGGCTTCAAGACCACTGGCTTTATGCCGGTGAAATCGGTTGACAATTGAATAAAGTTCATCTATCTATCTGAATATATGCATAATTTCTTGTGTATGTATAGGGCGTTTGGAACATTCTGGACCACTTGGATGCTGCGGCTTTGAAAAATTTAAGATCAGTTTCGAAATGCGCTCTCTCTTGGGTGAACAACAGTCCAAAATCACTGAACCAACTTGGGCTCTATATTGACACCCATGTCAAATTGGAGCAGATTTTAAACTCATATGTGGCATGGTGTAGTGCTGTTATTGTAGATGATTTATGCCGTTCTGCCGTTTTCGCTCTTTCGTTCACTGTTAACCTTAAAGATCGTAAGCAGGGCTCAGCTCTCCCTCATGGAATTGTTCAACAGATTTGATCCCCTTCAAAGGATCCATTGCATGGACCCAAGGGACCTTAGTCAATCTTTTGTTCCACCTGGGACCAAAACTGGAGACACTCTGCATTTCTGTTGATCTTGGCCTAGTACATGTTTGGATTGAGAAAGGACGTATTCATGAAACAGAACGTTATCAACTCGTTTATAGTCAGACCAAGGAACTTTTTCAAAAATCAAAACTTGAATTGAGTCAAAATCTAGCTGGGCTCCGAAAATTTGGGTTCGAAGGTGTTCTGTTTACACAACGACATATTATGCTACACCTCGTCTACGACTCAGTGTTGAGCTTGTGTCCCAATTTACAATTACTGAAAATTCCTCAAACGTAAGTCAAGAATTATTTTCAAGTCACGTGGCCAATGTTTAATTCTGAGATGAACCCCAAATATTTCCCACCTATCACATGCACTCTACTAATCAACTACAGATCAGGGTTTCGATTTTTTTTTGGATTTATACAGATTCTACCCCAACGGCGAGGATTTTGAGAAAACTTTCTATTCTTATTTGGAAAGAAAAGCCGCTGATTCTCGCGGCGGACACAGCTCCAAGTCGATGACTCTTGATTTTGATGATGACCCCCACGCTGTGATTACTGGCATGAGTTGTTTTATCCAGCGCATTTGTTTCGATTGAACAAACAACTTCACCTCAACCTACTCAAGTTATTTGATGGAAAACGATTGAATTTATTGAATGTCCCTCACAACACTCTGCCTTCGCCGGACGAACTAACTCAAGCTCAACAAATTCATCAAAAGCGTAAACCACGTTTTTGAACATAGGGCCGTCACAGCGGTTCCCAGCAATCTGTTCGAGGCCATCCCTTCGCAGAGTGAAGTGACCCTCTCGTTCGCACCAATGCCAGACGATGAGGTTGATATTCCAGCCTTCCCCAGCGGCCTGAATGCAACTCGAATGAAAATTTATTGTGACGACGCCGACGATTAGTCATCTTCAACCCAGCAGCAACCTCAACTCTTGGGAAGTTTATTCACAGTCATTAGGCCAACTGTAGTTGAGTTGTATTTACATGGAAAGTTGGTGAACCCTCGGGTTAAATTGGTCAGTGCGTTTCCGAATTTGAAAAAACTGGTACTGGAGAAACACCCGGGTCTTGATTGCGCAACGGAATCAAGCCCACTTGCTGCTATTGTTCATTTGAAAGAATTAAAATTGGTCGACTGTGTCCTAATTTCAATGGAGTTTGGTCCTCATCTTGGCATTCAACTCAAACAGGAATTGGTCAAGAAATTGAAAGGTACGATCGGAATGTTAGATTATCTTTAATTGATTTTTGAATTTGGAAATTGACTGCATTGTTGTGTGTTTGTTTTGCAGGCTTGACTCAACTCACCGTCAGAAAGTCTTTTTGTCTGTTTCGTAGTGATGTTTGCAAACATAGATCATACCGCTGCAATGTTGAGGACATTTCAAGTGCCCAAAATTCCTTGCAAACTCTTCGCCGAGACTTTTGTGAAGCACGCACGTGGATCTCAGATGGTACCAAGAGGTTGAGCTGAGCACTGGTTAGAATTTAGAAATATGTTCTGAGTACTCAAACGATGCGATGCTGAAGAAGAAGACCATGAATTTTTACTGGACAAAATGCTAATTATTATGCTTGTATGTGAATTACGAGACGAGTCAATAAACTAAGAGAGTTTGATTATTCAACTTGGTGGACAAGTTGCTGAAAGTTTTTTCACGGTCGTGCACACTTCAACTAGTACTGATTTAAATGTCAAATTTGTCCCTTAACGCACCCTTACCAAATCGTAATTTTGAATTTTGATTTCCCTTAAGCAACTCTTGAACTTTAGAAGAAGTTAGAATGGCGTGTACAATTTGAATTGCCGAAGATTTGATACTTGTTAATTTAATGATTTTCAGCAAAAAATAGTTTTGGTTAAATGGGCACGCGAAACTGAAATTAAAATCATAAAATCATGCATCTTCTTTTGCAGAGAGAAAAGCAATCATAATTTGATGGTAATGTAAGATTTTTGCCCTCAAATTCTACTACATCCCAGAGCTATTTTTCAAATATTTTGTTGTGAAATGTCAAGCATTCTTATTTTGGCCAAAATTGTTGCTTTAGTTTATTTGGAATTTTGATTTCATTTTACTACTGTGAAGTGTGAACTTTGCAAAGAATTCAAGAAAAAATTTGCCTGAAACTAATCACAAAGTATGAGAACCCAAATCATTAGATTTTTATTTATTTTGTTCTGTATTGGAAAATCTAACCTAAAAATAAATTCTAACCTGTCGCTGTCCTTCGGTTTGTCGTTTTTGATTTTGTCTTTCTCAATGCGTTTGTTGTTGATTAGCGCAGCGCTCACTCATCAAAAAAATCAATTTACATAATGTGAGTATGAAATTCCAATCGAGACATTTAGTACAAATAACAAGTTAGAAATGTTTAGCTGAAAACACAATAAATGCGGTTGTAGAAATGCGTCGTGCTTCAATATCGTAGTCTAATTATTCCTTGTGAGTTGTTTTTGTTTTATGATAGGTAAGGTGGTCGTGTTGTGCAAATTCCTTGTCTGTTGTCATCCAAAATGCTCAGGCCACCACCGACCGACCGTCTTCGCCAATCATTTCGGGTTGGTCTGCTCTGCGCTCCGCATTTGAGGTGAACCCAGGCAAATTCTAAGATTAGAACACAAAAAGTCAATGTGCATTTCTAAATTATAATCTCAAAGCCTAGAAATAAATCAGAGGATTCACATCAGGAAAGTCCCGTGCGTGCAGGGGGTACCCCAGGTTTAGGAAATGCCAAATCCCATTTGTATGAAGGGCGGCTCGGCTAGGATTACCTGCTGTTCATTCCCAAATCCCAAGGGCGGTGGCGAAATTCTTTGCGGAGCGGATGGAGCAAGTGGTCCCGGAAATCGTCGAAGGACATTTGATGGACGATTTTGGATCGGTCAGCACCAAGGTCTGGAACGTTGAAAGCACGTTGAAGCAGAAGGAACAAATTTTGTGGCTCTACGTCGTGCACCACCACTGTACACTTTTGGGTTGGCCGGCACCGGCACCTCATCGACAATTTGGTGGCAAATAAAACAGTTGATGTCATCTGGGTTCTGCATTTGAGCGACAATGTAGGAAAATTTAGGGACAAATAGCACAAATTATTTACTTGTTTGATGGGAATAAAAATATTGAGCGAACAACGACATATTTTTGTGTGCAAAACTGTAGAAATGATGAAATTGACTATTCGAATTTGTCGCCAATAAGAATTCGAAGTAAATGTTTTCATCTACTTCGCGGACAATTCTAGAAATAAAAAATGTGCAAACTGGCCTTGCATGAGTGGAATTTGAAATCCTGCTAATCTTATTCTTAAAGTTAAAGATTTTCATGTAGTTTTCAGCCAGGCTTAGGAATGAGAATGAGTATAATATTTCGCACATCGACAGATTCACGGATTGCTAACTGTTATAAACTTTTTAGTCTTTCAACAATGTCAAGTGAGTCAAGTGCCAAAATTTGAAACGTTAGCACTCCCATCTGGTCTATCCAGACTTTCCAGACGAAGGACGCCGCGAGTTTCGCTGCTTGACTGACTATTTGTTCAAAACAATGGAAACGTTGGTATAATTTTTTTCGGACTCTCTGACATGCCCTCCCCTGACTAAGAATTAATCGAAATTAAATTGTCAAAATCATTTTGGTTCTCAACTTTATTTTTTTGGAATGTTCAAAATACGCTAAATGGCGAAATTCCCTTGCTCTTAACTGTAGGAAAATTCGAGTTTCCTGACTCCACCTTTAGGTATTAGAAAAGAATCTCAAAAATCGGAAATTTTTTTATTTCAGTCAAGATATTCGGTGATTATAATTTTCTCGTACCCCTGAAATCAATGACTTTTAATTAAAATATTTCTGTCGCAAATTAAGTGTGGAATTCTGAGATATCCATACACGCAGTTCCACTCGATTCAGTCGTCAGCGTCTCTCCCGCGATGCACACATGGATGTAATGCACACATGGATGTCGCCTACAAAATTTTCACTCTTGCTTTCACTGCTTTCACTACCCACCCTCGTGTCGGGTCGTACAGATTTTTGAATCGATTTGATTTGTCGGGTCAGACAGATGCTTAAGCATGTATTAGATGACTAATTGTCTCTTCGAAAATGCAGACTCCGTCAAATTAATAGGGTGGGAACTGGAAACTTATGTAAAAGAAAACTGATCTTGAGTCGAGTGAGCAGGCTGTCTTGGAAGGACTTTCACGTACGGGAAGTTTAATTGCTCTATTGAGACAACGTAGTTTAATTGCTCTATTAAGATTCGTTAGTTCAAAATTTCGAATCCTAACCTTTGAGTGTTTTTTTTAGAATTTTTTAAAAGTGCTCAAAGTTGGTTAAATTAAACTTACTTTAGCCTACGATTAAGAATACAGTGTAGACTTGTGAGTTATGATATGAGTGACCAATAATGTACAGGTTGAGCCAAAAGAGACGCCCTATTTGAATTTCACATGGAGTACATGTCAAACAAGGCATAACTTTCGGAGTAACCCGTACATTCATTTTTGCAACGAATTTTGCTCAGATTTATGAATTCACGGTGAGGAATCCTGCCTACTGCCTTGACCAAGACTTCACTTAATTATGCAACAATTTTTACACGGGGACGACGACGACGACTTGATACTTTTGCACAAAACGAACCATCTTCGCATCCGGCTGGCAGTCTGATCCTCTGAACTACTTGCTTGCCAGAATTCCAAAATGACCGAGCCCGAAATCTAGGGGAAAACCCCTAGCCGAAAAAGTTGGTCAAGTCAGTGCAAAATCAATTTCAAACACAAGAATCTGAACAACTTTTTCTGCTTTTGGTCTCACCGAATCGAACACAATTGAAACCCCATAAACCGGCAAATCACTGAACCGAAACTTATTGAACACCACCAACCGAAAAAGTTTACCAAATCTATGCAAAAATTAATTTCAAGCACAGATCAGGAAAACCTTTTTAGTTTTTGGTATCAAAACAGTGCAATGGAGTGCGTGTAGTACGATGCTGCTGTCACTTCATTCTTCCCCTTTTCGTCATTTTCCAGCTCCTCAGATTCCGATGCATGCGAATCTTGCGCCTTCTTGGGTCTTAATTGTTGAAGATTTTGCAGCATGCGGCAACAGGGGTTCCCACAATTTGATCTTCTGGCTTCTCGGACTGCCGACTAGTCGATTTTGTGCGGGATGTGGGACAAAATCGACTAGTTGGCAGTCCGAGAAGCCAGAAGATGATTCTGACATGCAGGAGTCCAGGAGTCGTCCAAATTCGAATGAAATATTATAAGAGCTGTCCCAACTCAACTGTAACAATTCATGAGCTAAATTCACACAAACTGTTGCACTTAAGTGGGACAGCCTATACGATTTAAATGTTGTAAGATCGAGTAGAGTCGAGACGTGTGGAGAAAGCAGGAGCGGCGTCTTGAGAAAGTCGTTCGTAGATCTTGTGCAGGAGTGGCAAGCAGTAGAAGTCCAAATTGAAAGTGCAGTGCAGTCGTCCGAATGTTTTAAAAAGCCTAACCCAATTGAGGGAAGATTCGACCGCTTTTAAAAAATTCCGGCGGTCACACCTTGCCTCAATGGGACTGGGACATTTTTGATTGAATCCAAATCCAGATCAGGTCACTGCACTACTGCTGTGCTCACCGAAATCACCGAACCGGAACCGGAACCAATTGGAAACCCCAAACCGGAAAGTTTTCCCTACCTGTGCATGTGCAAAAATTAATTTCAAACACAAAAATAAGAAAAACTTTCTCGGTTTTTGGTATCGTAGCACTGCCCTGGAGACTGGAGTTTGTGAGTGCGATGCTGCTCCTGTTGTCTCTTATGTAATTCACACCTTCCACATTTTCTGAGTCTAAAATTAAATAGAAGCTCCATAAAGTCCGAGGCTAGAACTCTGATTCTGTGATTTTCATTTTTTGACCATTTCTTTAAAAAAAATCGCACCTCTCACTGAGGAATTTTTCTAAATTTACATATTCTAAGGATCACACAGCAAGATTTGCATAAACGTATTACTTCTTAACTAAAGCGCATACTTACACCTTAGCACATACTTACAAAGTCTTAATAAAAACATGGCATTGCATTGCATTAATTGAACTTTGCGATTGAAATAAGTACAACTTGTGTTAAAATTAATTACAACCCTAGTTAAAATTTAAACAGACATTTTTAAAAAACACCGAGCTTTTTGCAAATGCAAATTAGCGGAGAGTAGTAGTACTAGCAGCACTTAGTTAACTTGTTATTCATTTTAACTAAAATCATTAAATAAGCTTTTAATTAATTAAATTTTGATATTGTTTTTGTTTTCTCGTCCTCTGCCCTGTCCCGCTCATACTTGTTTAATTACCTTCACGTGCAGAAACGCAGAAACTCTCGGAATTTTATGACTGTGGGTCAGAGCGAAAAATAACAATAAAGAGAAGGAGCGAGCAAGTGAACGGAGTATGTTTAACATTGCAAAACACAACCGCCTGAACGCCCGACCGATAGACCCGAGGCCGATGAAGGGTGAGTGCTAGCTGAATACCAAATGCTATTTTCCTAAACTGAGCCTGAGTCTGTGGAAGTACAAGTAGTGCGAAAATGATAAATTTAGCAAAAATTTAAGTGTGCAAAAAACAATAAATTCTACCAATAAACTCAACCAAAACCACTCTGTCAGATGAGATGAGGCAGAGTCGAGTCAGAGCCACCCAATTAATTAGACCCTCAGCGACCTGTTGTGAGTGATTTTAGTCAAATTAGGCTTTTGAATGCCAAAACACAATCACTTTACCTACCGTCCTACTGCAAAGTGAAATATTTCACATTCGACTACCAAATATGCTTCCAAATGATTAAAAATGTGACCAAATCCTTGCTATAATAGAAATATAAACTGAAGATGCAAAAAAAGATGAGAGGACGGCCAACCCTAGGTTGATTTAGTTTGAAAATTTCACCACCTAGCTCTAAAGCTAAAAACGAATTGCAAAATTTGGTGATTGTATTAAAGAAATTCTCCATGGATTTTCTTGTTATTAGTCGTTAAAAGCGAAAAAGATGCTGCGAAGAAAAGCTTGCCAGAAATGAGAGTCAGAATCAAGTGGAGGGTGAGATTCGGGCAATCCGAGAGAATAGCGAGTTCTCGAAAACGATACTGTGACTGTAGAGCTGTGATGATGCATGCATGCATGTAATGCCAATTTGCCAATCTACCCTCTAAGCATGACAAATCCACCCTAAAAATTCGCAATTTTCTCCTGCCTGCAGGGAACCTAGAAGCCAATGCCTGCAAAAGTATGACAAAAGGAAGACTTACCGGAGCAGCTCAGATGAAAAAGTCTTCGGAGTTTGCAGAAGGGGGTGCGGGCGGTTGATCGGTTTTCGGTGGTCTCTCACGCAATCCTGCAACAAAAGAAAAAACAGTCCAATTTTTGATTAGAATCATTCCGTTCAAGTATGAAGAATTTGTCTTTTTTTTCCTACAAATTTCATTGGGATCATTCACCTACCCGAATCGAGAATATTTCAAAACTGAAACCGAACCCGAGTTTAGTTGTTGAAGCTAAGCTAAGCTGTGCTGCTAGGCTGAAGAAGACAAGAATTAGAAAAAAAATTCGGAACAAGATCCAAACAAGTCTGAAGAAAGCAAGAGCCAGACCCCAACTAACTCCTAAAATTAACTACGCGTCCAAATATAAGTGTTGCTTGGTCCGGTCCGGTCCTCCAGATCGACGC
>JAQGCM010002728.1:0-10558 GCA_034699705.1 Hymenaphorura dentifera
TTCGAATAGCAGTACTCCTTCACGATCCGATTCTTGAGGGCAGACCGAAGCCCAAATTTGAAAATTACTGACCTGAACCCCAAAAATGAATTTTTTGTCAGACCCTCTTTTAGCACTAGTTGGCATTGAGGGTCGTGGAGAGGTCTGCGAAATTAATTCCTTTTTGCATAAAAACAGCAAAAATTTAAAAAAGGGCCCTGGTCTGCCCTCGGCAGAAGCCCTTGTGACAACATCCTTCCGGTCGTGTGGACGGAAGTAAGCTCCAGCTCACTGCGATTTTGCACAAGTTTTTTATGCCATATGCTTACAGCAAAGGTCAATTCTTCAGGTGACCATGCTAAATAGGGTGGCGCAAAAAAAACACCAACTAAAAGTCAACTTACTCGATGCTTAAAATGTGCTGTGCTATAAAATTTTTGACTAGCAATCTGCACCCCCTTGCCACTTGTTTGTAAACAAAAACTAAATTAGGTTGCTGCGGTGGCACAATTTTCCAAACAATTGCCTACCACCCGCCCTTAAGTTAAAGTTCGAAAAGATTTAATTAAACTAATAATCCTTCGTTTCGTATTTAGCTGGGATTTCCTAATGAAAATTCAGAGAAACCTTTCGATTCCTCTACTGCTGTGTCACCCGCCGAGGATGAAGAGGCACCTTCTGCCGAATGTATTAGGGATTCAGAAATGACAACGTCTTTGAAATGCATAAAGGAAGAAGGTTCACAACTTTCTCTTTGGGATAGTGGCCCCGTCCCCATCGGAGTTGGTCCAAGTTATTCCGGAGGGCAAATTAATATTCCAGCAGCGAGCTCAAGCTCAACGGTTGTCGAAGCCATTTCAACTCAGATGGTCTGTGATATTATGCAAGAAGTTACAAGGAAGAATAGCTTGGATTCAGTTCTTGATGCTGACAAGGAAATTCCATCTCCTAGTGCTGAACCTGACAAAAAGAAAATGGAGCTGGAATTTGAAAACGCTTTCGTGAAAATGGCTTTCATTCAATTCGGTGCTATGAAATCTCTAAACGTAATTTTGAGTTGTAGTCACTTTGCTGAGTTAATCCTTGTACCAAAACGAAGAAAGCCTGGACTACGCTCTCCGTCCACTAACGAGTCGAAGGAAAAAGAAGACACAGCGGCTGCAAATCCTCCGTCGAATACGGTGTGTCCGAAATGTGGAAAACAAAGCTTGCCATCCCCTGATGCTGATTGTCCATATTGTTCAGACAATACAAATCTTCAATCTGCCCTGGCTGAAGCATTCCGTCACCTTGTTAATGTACGTTGAAATTAAATCCGAATGTACTAAATGCTAATGCTGATTTAATTAAATTTAAACGTTTTGCAAATAGACGAGCGTGAAGCCTTGCAAAATATCTAAACTGATTCCATTGTCTGAGCTCGAAAGAGTGCAAACAGTCGTGCATCATTTGCACGTCAAACAATTAGTAGACTCGGTCGGCCCACGCTACAGTTCCCACATCCCTTTCTTTGAGGATGTTGAAGAGCCAAGTGGCTGCAGTTCACAAGATGATCCGTTTACTGCTTCAACTTCTAGACGGAAACGCCCTCAAGTTCTGGATTCTTCGGAGTCACATTATAGTGACTATACTACCCAGCGTTATGGAAGAAACAACTCTTTGCCCCTAACGCTGGCAAATCTGGCCGGACGAGTTTATCCTCCTGCGAGGACTTCTGGTAAGTAGATTGCGATTGCAATCGCGCACTGATATTGGGATTGTAATAACTGATACTGATGATATTGGATGGAATGTCTGTAGGATACAACACCGCCGACCGAGAAAGGGACAGAGATTCTCAAGATTTTCCTATCATCCAACCACACTCTAGATCCCCGAGAACTTTAAATTCACAAACACGGAGCCGTCATCCAGCTGAAGATGATCCAATTCCTAGCCAAAGGCCAAGAGCTTTAGATTTTTCAAATAGTTGGGCCGATGAGTCAGCAGCAGCCATGCAGCAAAATCCCTCAGGAACAGCCCACTCAGTTCCGTCTGGCTCAACCCACCTTTCACCATATTTTGGAACCATTGGCAGAGGACGCCCAGCAGCGACTGGAATCAGGAGAAGGGTACGCCGCTCGCCATCTCCGCCGTCGACTCCTCCAATATCTGCAGAAAATCGTTCAGTGTCAGCCGCAGCGGCAGCTGCATTCCCAAATTCAAGACTTCCTTCACCTCTGCTGGAAATGGGATTTACTCCTCGTCATATTAGGAGTGGAATGCAAGCTCTCGGTCAGCATAATTATCAAAATTGGCAATACAGCGTTTCAGAAAACTTAATTCAAACTTCTATGTAATTTCAGCTCTCCGTGGTGAACTCTCTGTTGCGGCTGTAAGTCAGTTGGCTAGTTGGATGCTTGAAAATCCGAGCATTGAACCAGAAGAAAATGAAAATGGACGCAGCGTTCAGGATCTTAGCTTCGCTAGGCCATGGTCAATGGTAAAATATTTATTCTTTGCCCATTTTGACTTTTCAATACAGACCGAATCCTTCGTACATTCATCGAATTTGATATCGTTGTATAGGGTGGCGCTTTACTCTCCCGGCTTACTCCGGACGCTTCGGCAGAGGTAACTTCGTACATATTTAGAGTTTGCAGTTCACTCAACGCCGTGTCTTAACGTTTTTGTGGATTTTTAGGTCAATTCAGATAGCAGGTCTACTCGGCCGTACCCTAACGTTACAGTGAGAAATCAGGCTACTAGTTCATCTGACACAACATTTCCTCCAATTCCATCACGTATGTAAATGAATACCGTGTAAATTATACCAAGTACTAGTACAGCACCAAGATAAACCTGAAAACTCTAAAATATTAATTGTATCCAAATTGGAAGGAAATACAATGGTTGTTCCTGGAGTCGCTGAGCGTCTCGCTTTTGATGACATGCTGTCTCGATATCCACCAAGAAATGCAGCGTATCCAACCGCAGAGGAAGAAAGGTTGCTCATTGGTCGTCCATTCCAGCGATCACAGGCTCTCATGAGAGTAGTACGAAGTTCTCTCAGAGAAGGAAATACTTCTGTGTTTAGAGTAAGTTTAAAGCAATTGAACCCCAGCCTGGCAGAAGTATTATTGGTAATTTGGGAATAAAAATGTCACAGATTCCAATCGTTAGCATTGCCACTCAACTCGGCGAAAGGGGACCGTGCTGTTTTTGTTCCAACATGGAACGTGACATTATTCACCACTTTTTGAGTCAACATCAAGGGTGTGGTCTTCAGGTATCCGATGGATATTGTGGAGAAATACGAGGTAAATTTGGTTTTGGATTTTGCTAATGTTTTGGAAAATCACAGCGTACGAATAAATTTACAATAAAATCGCTTTTCTTTCTAGTTTCATCGTATTGGCTCTGTGAAAGATGCTTTGATCGGTACGGAGGACATGCACACCGCCTTCACATGACAAGGGAATCTACCTCACTTTCAAATGAGACTTCGTTGGCTCTTCCGCCCTTGACTATGGTCGCAAATAGTGAGTTGCAAGCTCAACTCCGAGAGGAAGCTGAGGACCGTGAGGAGTTGACGCCAGAAAATCTATTTCGGGCCACGACGATGGCTTCAGCTAGTCAAGATGGTAACGCATAATTATTTAACTAATTACTTACCGAGAATGTACCGTTGATTTTTTGTGCAGAAATGAACTCTGGAGTGACAGACAGTTTTAGAGTAATGCTTCCATACCTTGGACTCAAGGAGAGAAAACCATATCCAAACCACGTACTACTTGACGACTACGACCCTCTTGGTGCTAAAATAGTTGATAAAGTGACTGGTATTAAAAATGGAGGTAATTAGCATAATTTGGTTTCGTTAACGACTTTCCACAATTACGAATTTATAGATTGTTTTTTCCATTTTGCAGTGTTAGGATTAACCATGCCTGTTGGAACCCCGTTCTTTGTGACGGCGATGAATATAAGTTCTCCAACTTACAGAATTCAAGCGTTGAGAAATTCGACAGAAGCTGCCCAAGTCATGTAAGCGACGTAATGCTTAATTTATAAATTTAAAATTCGTTATTTTGTCGAACCCAAATCAATTTATTCGGCATTTTTTGTATGCAGGATTGCTAGATCCGTTGTAATGCAAGCGCTGACGCTGTTGAGTATCAGCGAATGGTCGTGCGACATTGCTATCGCCCTCGAAAAAATTGGCCTGTCTGACGTTCATAAATTAATCAAGCTCATGTGCCTGACGGCGGCTGGACGAATTCATGCACCCACAGAAATAAACGACGATGAGAGTCGATTGTATTTGGGACGATTTAGTCCCTGCCGGTTTCTGAATATGCCGTACGACATAAGAACTTGTACAAAACTCCAACATATTGGAAGAGCTGTTGAAGCGTTGACAGCATCCGATACGACAGCAGCTAAATTGGTACTCGAACTGTGCACTAGGGTAAGAAAATGTCTACTATTTTCGATTTGCAAGTCAACTGGTTGAAAAAATTGAAGATATTTCATTTGCGATTTAGGAACTGTTGAGCGCTTCAGTTGGATTTATAAAAGTTACCACAGGTTTTGATGGGATTCAGCAACCAAATTTTGTGGTGACAATGTCGCTAGTCAACCTTCTTTGCTCCCATCCTTCGATTGCGTTATTCGATAAAGGTGTGTATCGTGTTGCATTGATCAAAAAAAAGTTTTGCGATTTTTAACTACCCAAACACAACGTGTTTTCAGATCCACCGGCTTCGCCCACCAGTCCTACTGAAATACAACGAGACCCATCACTGTTTTTGATTGATGCTCTGTCGTCTTGCGTAATGTCCGCTCGCTTGACATCTAGTCACAGGCAATGGGCTACTGAACAATTGGTAAAATCCGAATTAAGCCAATTCATTTGTAGTAAAATCCAGGCAATCATTTTGAATGAATCTTTCAGGTGAAATGCTTATCGTGTCGGGCCCTGTTGACACGAGTCCAGTGCCCAGAAAACATCAATTATGCGGACCTGATGTCTGTACTGCCACGCCAGAGTGTTGGAGAAGTCAAGGGCCATGAAAGATTAGTGACATGCGTCGAATGGCTTGAAAAACGTTCTCAATTTGCGACTTGGTGAGTTCCCTAGTCACATAGTAAATGTCAATTGCTATATTTTCTGGATACTCAAATTTCAGTGGCTCTGATGGCGCAATTAGAACGTGGTCTATGCAAAACAAGGAATCTGTCCGAGAACACGTTTTGATGTTTCAAAAGTCAACAAACATATTTGGGAATGAGTTGATCGGTGAATTGATTTCCAATTTATGTTGGTCACCGAATGGAAAGTACCTGGCCGCCAGTATGAATTATTGTGTGAATATTTGGAATGTTGAAACGGCTGAGTGTCACATTGAAGATCAGTCATCCATGGTCACTGCTTTGTGTTGGTCGAAAACGAGCTCGTCGGTTGGCCCAGGGGAGGAATCCGAAGATGATAACTTACTGGTTGGCTGTGTGGATGGAAGCGTTTCTCTCTTAATAATAAGAAATTGTTCCGTTTTTCTGAATGAAGAGCTCATAGTCCCACAAGAAGCAACGAGTGAGTAAAGTTTCTAATACTTACTCTAAAAACTCTCTGAAGGATTGCAGATGGTGTTAACCAATTTTCGTTCTGCTGTTTAGGTGGTGTGTTTGCCATAGAATGGCCAAACGAACTGCGATCATTCGTTGTCGGCTTTTTTGATGGCCACTTCAAATTTGCTCAGAAAGATCGGAACCCGAAAGTCATTAATCACAGAGGGCATGGTGGGAATTTGATTGCCATGAAATTAGATCCCCGCGGCCAAGTCCTAGCGACTTGTGGAGAAGATCTTTTGTGTCGTCTGTGGACTGAGCGTGAAGGAAGTAGTACAAGTGTCCGAAGCACGTTCTTCTGGACCTGTATCCAAGCAGTGGAGATTGGACCGCATCCTTCTGAGTTGATATGGTCGCCACTAATTGGGCAGAGTAAATACCCATCGTTGCTAGCCGTAGGGACTCAAGATGGAATAGTCTCATTTTGGCTTGTGAAGTCTTTAGAAACAATGAAAAACGAACAGCAGAGTGCAGAAAATTTCAGTCCACTTAAAAGAATCCATTCAATGCGTTGTCATTTGTCAAATGGAACAACAAGGCTTGCTATCAACCCAAGTGGATCAATAATTGCGACTGGATGTTCGAAGGGCAATGGGTTGATCAACTTTTGGTCGGTGGAACATGGGACACTGGTTTACACGGTGGCTGGCCAAGGTGGTGTGACAAACTTGACTTGGGTAGGCGAGGAGACATTGGCTTGTTGTTTCAATCGGTCCAGGGTACAGGAACATTACATTTTCCAACGCGATTAATTGACAATGTTACAATAAATTCTAAATTCATTGCGTTTTCTATCCCTGCACAGGAGGTGAAGTTGATTCACTACAGCGAGGATAATATGCTCCAGGCCCTTGCCTTTGCAACTTGCCGGTCTGTGCTTCTCCAGCAAGGACTAAATGAGCTTCACATTATGTCAACTTTCAAAGCAATGCTGACGTATTTACCGGCAATGATGATGGTAAACCAGTTTTCACTACTCGAAACGAGAATTAAATGTGCTTATCAATTACTTTTTTGAACAGGAACAATATGAATTCGAGAAGACAAGAATCGAGAGTGGAGAACAGCTTCTTTTCTCACGTTACTTGCAAAGCCTAGCTACATTGGCCCTGAATTTGGCCCTTGACAAAGTGTTGTCTTGCAATCCGTCACCTCCCAACGCTATTGCTGAAAAGCAAAATTGTAATTCAGTTTTAGTTTAAATGATAATGCCAACTAACTCTGGGAACTCATACTCACTACTAGTAATTGCTCATTTCATAGGTTTACCCTGGCAATGGTTGCACACTATGGGCATGACAATTAGAACCGCGGAGGCTCTTATCAACAGATCGAAGCTTCCAGCTGATTTTGCTGAAAAGTACCGAATTGGTAAGGATATATAAGTCTTGCTTTTGAATGCTGCTAGGAGTAGGAAGCAATAATTTGCAAATACATTTGGCTTCAGACGAAGAATGCTCGCGCACGACTGAATCAGATGAAATAATTGATTGGACCTTTGAAATGGACTCTCAAGTACTTCAATGGGCAACTCAACAACCAATGGATTGGCAGTATGGTGGCAAGTGTGATGTTTATTGCTGGGGAAATGGAAGACAAGGTTAGTCAATGTGCACCTATATCTTATTTGCGCGTTTGAAATATATTGGCTATACTATGCTGGACTTGAAATGGTTCTGACAGGTCAAATCGGAGACTTACAGACCCCACACGAAGGTCAAGGTAAATATTGAACGATTTTTTTGTGCATTCAAATGTATCAGAATTTAATTGACGTATGCTTTTTGACTAGGGCGCGTACCGAATCTACCACGATTATCGCCGACGTTTGCAGGATCACAACAAGTTATATGTGGGCAAAACTGTACCTTTTTGATCCAAGCAGACGGATCCGTGCTATCCATTGGGTATAATTTAAATTGCGTTAAATATGATTGACTAATTTATTCATGATTTGTGTGTTTAAAAATTTATGATTTTCATTTAGTGAGGGATCTTTTGGTAGGCTAGGGTTGGGCAACAGCGACGATATGTAAGTATTGATTTCCTATTTCTGGTTAACCGTACTTCGTAAGGATTTCAGTTGAAATGGGCATATTCTTGTTTAATTTTTAATAGGTTTAGCCCGGCAATCATTTCAGCACTGCAAGGTAGAATTATTTTGCTTATTGGTAATCGCATCCTAGAACTATTTCTAATTGTTGCTAATTGCTAATCCGTTTTTACCTGAACAGGATATGTAATTGTTGCGCTTGCTACTTCGTGTGGATCTGACGGTCATAGTCTGGCTTTGTCTGAAAGCGGTGAAGTCTTTTCCTGGGGTGACGGCGACTTTGGAAAATTAGGCAAGGGACAAATATATTATATTTATATATATATTTATATAATTAATTAATTAAATATTTCTAATTAAAATTATAAATTCATTCATAAAATTCATTCATAAATTAGGTCAAAATTCATCAGATCGTCAACGCAAACCCAAGCAAATTGAATCTCTAAGATCAGAAACCGTCGTTCAGGTAGCTTGTGGATTTAAACATAGTGCCGTTTTGACTGATTCTGGACAGGTTTATGTTTTTGGGAGCTCGGAATACGGAAGGTAAATTTATTTGAGCAATTTGCACAAACAAAATTCTAACGAATAATCTGTTAATCCAGGCTTGGACTTGGGAATGTTGCGAACAAAAAAGTACCAGAAAGAATAACAGCATTTAATGGAATCCGCATTGGATATATCGCTTGTGGATTGGCTCATACAGGTTAGGGTTACGAACTAGGATTTATCTATTTTTTATTATCAATATATTTTCGTAATGCGTTATAATTTTTTAGTGTGCGTATCTGCTGATGGCAATACCGTTTGGGCGTTTGGAGGTAGTATACAATTATCTAATAGACATTCTTCCTTTGTTTCACCATTACATACTATTTGATCTTTCACGTGTAATTTGAATACAGATTGCGAGCATGGAAAATTAGGAATTGGTCAAAATTCCGGAGTTGCAATGACGCCTACTCAAGTTGACGCGTTGAAAGATGTTGGGATTGCAAAAGTTTGTTGTGGAACTCAATTCACCGTTTTTCTAACGAAGTGCGGACAAGTTTTTACTTGTGGTAAGTTTATCTGAGCAAGAAGGTAACAATACAATAATCTGTGGTTCTTAAATTATTGTTAAAATGCTTACAGGATTGGACAAACTCAACGGGCACCCACAAAACAGAAGTTTGAATCGACCAACTCAGGTGTGCATTTGTGTCTCCTCAATTTAATTATGCTTCTGTGCTCTACGTGGTCTTAACTGAATATTTGTTCCACACAGCTTGTTTCACTCAGCGATAAAGTTATTGTTGACATCTCAGTTGGCGCTGAGCATACAATTTGTGTCACTTCAGAGGGTGACGTGTATTCATTTGGGACAAACAGCGAAATGCAATTGGGTAAGCTTAAAATCATTAATGCGCAACTTTTTTTTGGAAAATAGGAATAAGATAGTGATAACAAATGGTACCGTACGTGCCCACAGTGGTCTGAACGAGCTTTTTTGAACAAAAGTTGAGTCCGCTCTCCTCTCAACTTCTAACAATGCTTTTCTATCAATAAATTGTAGGTTTGGGTCATAATCAATCGACACGAGAGCCAGAAAAAGTGACTGCTTTGTCAGGGAAAGGAATACAGCAGGTAATATTGCAAAAAGAAGCACGACCAGTATAATATGTTTGAAAGTTATTGTGAGTAATTATATTTGAATTTTTTTCATGTGGTTTGGCAGGTTTCAGCGGGTAGAACACATAGCGCAGCTTGGACCGCTCCGAGAATACTTCGTGGAGGTTGTAATTTTGTTTGTTCTTAGTTTTGTAAAGCGTCCATTAATAACTAAAAATTGAATTTGTTTTTGCTTTCTGCTCAGTCAATCTTCACTCTGGCGTTGATTTACTTCTTGGAACTCCGCTATCTGTTCCAGCCCAATATCCGCGATTGCAACATATTCCAATTCCTGCTCTCCGAGCTCGCCTCAAGATTTTATTTAACTTTTCTGATATGCTCTATACTTCGTGGAATTGTTTACCTCTCACCTCCCCCGTTGTAAGGCGTCTAATTAGCCATTGGGTTTTCGTATCTTTAAAGTATTGGTATTGCCTTCTATTTTAGGGTGCGGTTCCAAGTTACAAGTTGGACCCTAGTTACGCCCCAACAAGCTCAAGACTGAAACCGATTCTAACGCCAAGAGTTTTTACACTACCTTTTGTTAGAACCATTTCTAGGACTATGATACAATCCAGGACTTACGGCCCACAGATTACGGTTCGTCGAATTGGGGCAAGAGGAAAGAAGAAGAAACCCATTTTTACACAGATTTCCAAGCAAGTGGTTCAGCTCCCACAAGCAGAGCTAAGATTATCCTCTAGAGCTTGGAAGGTGAAGACAAGTTTATTCCATTTTTATGTAAAACAAATTGAAATTTGTTCACAATTCAATGAATTTATTGGATTCATTAGGTAAAATTAATTGGAGAAGGTGCTGACGACGCTGGTGGTGTTTTTGACGACACAATCACAGAAATGTGCATTGAATTGACGAACGGAACAGTGCCGTTTCTTATTCCAACCCCAAACTCGACCAATGATGTTGGATACAATCGTGACCGATTTCTTTTAAATCCAGATTTATCCTCGAGTGAGGATTTGTTGGCTTTCAAATTCTTAGGTTCGTGCTGAGATCTCCTTCATGCTTTAAAATATTATGTACATTGTGTAGAAATTACGTTATCAACACTTGAATTCACTAAATAAAAATATAATCTTTAGGAATATTGTTCGGAGTGGCCATAAGAACTAAAAAACCAGTGGCTCTTCCAATCTCATCTCTCATTTGGAAAATACTAGTCGGTGAAGAAGTGAACGCTGACGATTTGGAGGAAATAGACGTTATGTACGTGAAAGGGCTTCAATCAATTCGCGACCACGT
>JAQGCM010002729.1:0-10555 GCA_034699705.1 Hymenaphorura dentifera
AGGAAGGATAGTCATGATGGGTAAGCTCAAATTGAATTGAATTGAATTGTCTATTTTTGGAGCAGATAGGGACGAGTGACATTTTCACACTTACTGTCTCAAATCATTCAGTCGTTCGTAACTTCGTAGAACTGTAGTTAGTAAAACTAGCACTTGTCACACCTCACACGTTGCCCGTTACCTACTGTCAAATCCATGCGAATTTTCATTTAACATTGGATTACACTGGTTACGTGCACCTACACACAATACACTGTCTGATAACGCTGTTTGCTCTGCTGCTCATATTTGACATTTTTTTTTGTGTAATTGGAAATATTCATTGCATTTTCTATTGCAGATGAGAGAGAAAGAAGCTAACACTTAAGTCGACAACATCGTACGCCGGAAGAATGTGTTGACGCTCCAAAGAATGAACATCATGCGGAAACTTTGGGTAGGCGGAGGTGGCCCCGGTGGTGGAGGCAACGGGGGCAGTACAAATGTAGCTGGAAATTCCCAGAGTATTTCACTGGGTTTGATGCACTTGAGGAAACTTTTTGGAGATTTCCAACATTCTCCGTCGGATGATAAGTTGTACAACATGCTCCCATTGTTTTGCAAGGTGGGTAGTGAAATTGATTTTTTTTTCTTAATTAGAACACATCCGAATTCCTTGGAATTAATTTTCATTGTGCATTTGAATATTGGAGGCCGTAATGTATTTCTGCTGACACAATAGGTTTTTGGAGCATCCTCGGCATCAGATATGATCGAACGTTTTCCAGAAATCAACTCGTTCTGTCAAGTTGTGTCCAAGCTAATGGTCTCCGAAGTGCGTAAAAGAGCACAGGATCAGTCAACCGAAGCGGCTTGCGGTAATCTTTAGCACGATTCGGATAATTTTTAGAATGAGTTTGAGAGTACTAATTTGCCTTTAAATTTACAATATTCAGTCTCCATTATCAAGTTCTTCGAAGCTGGATCGGAAAATGAGGAAGAATCTCAAGGATGGATTTTGCTTACAACACTGAATTTGCTTTCAGCAGGAGAACAGAATCTTGTAGATGTTATGACGGCTGCATCTGTTCCATCCACTCTTGTAAAATGTCTTTACCTATTCTTCGACCTTCCTGAAATTCAACCACCAGAATCAAAAGGGCACCCAACCACATCTGACTTCTCACCTATGGAAAGAAGACTGCTTCTTCAGAAGATATTTGTTCAACTTCTCATTAGGCTTTCGTCTCATCCATCGCCCGCTGAGGAACTAGCCAAAAAAGATGATCTCGCGCTTCTATTTTCTGCGGTGACTTCCTGGTGTCCACCACACAATGCAATGTGGCGGAAAAGTGCTGCCGAAGTTCTGATGACAATATCCACCCACGGGTTGACGTTCCCTGTCATGTCATATATTCACAGTAAGCTCAAGCTCTAAAAAGTAATATTTTTGTTTTCACTAACGAGTGATGGTGATTTGTCCACAGAAATGATTTCATACATGCATTCGTTCCCGTTTGAATTTAATTGATCTTGATTGTAGATAAGGCTTGTATGTCACTTTGCCTGGAGAACTTGCGGCGAGGATCGCATTTGACGCCGTTGGAAGTAACTGAGATGGTCATGACACTATTTTGCTTTCTCAAAGACTCATCCGATTTGTCACAGTTACTACTCGATGATTTCAAGTCCGCACAAGGATACCAATTCTTCACAGAAATATTGCTTCGGTAGGGTTAATTTCTTAGAAATCTTTCAAAAAATATGAACGTTCTACAATAAATCTTCTATTCCGTTTAGGCTCGAAAGCGATCTCAGCACCGAAAGCCAGGAAGCAATTAGAAACTTGGTCCTCCTAGTTGGTTCACTCACAATGTGTGGGTTTTCGGCCTTGAAACCTAACATGGCCAACGTGGAGTCACTTTTTTCTCTTCCGACATTCCAGCTTCCTCCTCCTGGAGCAAAAGGTACCCAACTACGTAATTTAATTCCATTCTAATTCTAATGCAGTAAACTGAATTTTCCAATAGTAAAGGTTTAATCCTATTTTCATGTTCCAAGCGTATTAACCGTATTCAATTGACGTTTTTTTCTGTTGTAGGGCTGACTGTGAGGAATCTGCAGTCATTCCATGTATTGCAATCCGTGTTCGCAAAGAGTGCAACTTCTTTCCTTTCTGGCGTGGTGCTCGATTCCATATCATCCATTTTCAAGGCGGATCACAGCAATTATTTTATTGGTACGTCTCGTCTCAATGAACATGTAATTTTTGAGTTGTATTGAAATTGTATTTTCGGTGTATTAACTTTTCCTTGCAGTGGATTCTGTTCTACCACAAATGGCAGAGAAACTTATTCAAAAGTCTGCGGAAGTTCAGCAAAAGTTCTTGGAAGTAGTTGAATTTATTGTGTTCCAACTGCAATTTACTCCTTGTAAAGAACTCATAGCAGTTTCTCGCATTCTCAAGAACGACTTGAATGAAAGTAGCACAATGATACTTGACACTGGCCACTTTGAGAGTTACGGTGCCAAATCCAAGGGTTTGAACAATAAGAACAGTGCCGGATTTACTGGCTCGCAAACTTCTTCAACTAGTCAAAATACGGTATCTCCAGAAGAATTTGAGAATGAAACTCGATTGAAACTTATGTGTGTCAGAATGTTACTAAACCTTGCCAAGCACAATGCTTTATTCAAAGATGTTTTCCGAGAAATTGGAATTTTGGAAGTGATTATTACTTGCTTGCATCGATTTGGGAGTGACGCTCAGAATCCAGCGTACGCAACGGGTGAGTTTAACTTGCTTGGCTTGATTCGAGAGTTCTGATTTCTGGAAAAGGCGAACTAAAATTTTGATTTGATTAGATACTAATGCAAGAATCAAGGAAGAGCTAGGACTGGTTGTGATAGAACTGTTAACATTAGTATTGAATGCAACTACATCAAACGTAACTATATTTCGTGAAAACAATGGGTCGAAATGTACAATGCAATTAATTCTTTCCTCTTCGTTAAGAGGGCCTGCATTAGGTAACGTTTTAAATTGAATACAACATTTATATTACGCTAAATCCTATTGTGAATTGGGAAGACAAATTGCATTGACTAGTTCTTAATCTTATTCTCCAGTTCTGCTCCAGCAGTTATTAATGAGTCAGGGAGGAGAAGAGGATATGGCCTCAGTCTTGGTTCCGTTACATTCCAGTGACGTAAATCTTGAAGTTAATCTCAAAATTGAGATTCTAGGAGCACTCCTCAGCTGCTTTCGCGAGAGTCATCGAGCTCGTTGTAATTTCCGGAAGGCAGGTGGATTTCTATATTTGATGAGTGTTTTAGTCTCAATGGAAGGACTATTAATGAAACATGATGTCACTTCCTCTGCCCTACGAGAACGAATGCATTTAGTTCAGCTAATTTTTAATGCATTCGCATTAGCAATGAGGTTAGTTCAACTAATTTTTTTTGCTTTAATACTGGTAATGAATACTGGTATTCAAGAATTAATCTGAGGTAAATATAAATAGATTTGAGCCAGCAAATGCCAAACTATTCCATCAGGAGGTAAGTCCTGTTTTATTACTTACAAAAAAGTTCCGATTCGAATTTGTCCTCAAAAGTGAAATTCGGACGAACTGAATAGGTTCAGAATTCGAAGAACCCATCGAAAGAATAATTTGTGCGCTGTACACACAGGTCAAACCTTTGTTGCTCTATATCTTACAGATTTGCTTGCCTAGTCTCGCTGACACGCTAAGGCTTTTGGGCTGTTTCTCCCGCGAATGTCAAGTCCAGGAGGCCCCCTGCACTTACAGTATGGATACTCAATCTCAGCAACCACTAGTGTCCGAGGAGAATATTCAACTCTTCCACGCCATATTTAGTTCTGCTCCGAATAATTTAGATCCTCTTAGTTATCAGGGAAAAGTTCCATTTTCTCTCGTCCTCTCTGTTTTTCTGTACCGTCTAATGTACGACTTAGCAATTGATGCTTTCGAAAGGAATTTTTCTTCCACTTCTGTTATTCCTTCTACTTCGTTTCGCTCATCGCCACGAAAACAAGTATCAGGGGAAGACAGTGGTACTACGACTTCTTCTGGGATTCAGTCCGAGTCTTCAAGCCCAATTACTGGCGGAAATCCTAGTGCAATCGCATTTCAGAAGAAGGTCAATGTCGGATCATTGAATTTAGCTCCACCCAGTCCTGAGCCTGTCATTGTTCACTCCTCTGTTGTTATCATTATGGTCCAACTCTTGCCGTCGATATCAAACTCCGAAACGGAAACTGAGAAAGGATCTACGATAGAGTCCATGGTTTGCTCTTGCCAGTTGTACTGTGCAGAGTTAGTCAAAAGTCTTGTACGAAATGAAAGAAATCAGCAGTTAATGGCTCAAGGGGGACTGACCGAAGAAATTCTAGAAAAATGTTCTGTGGCATTAAGTGATGATAACCATTATATTCATGCTCCTCTTCACTACACGTTCGAAAGGCTAGCTACACATGCACTCTCTCCAGCGGATTTGAGGTAATTTGGGTCATCCACTAAATTTTGTCTATCTGATTAGCGGCTGGCGGCCATTTTAGCCAGACAATAATACTAAAACGGGTTCTTAATTTTACAGACAGTTCCTTCGACTAGGAAACCCACTCAATTGTGAGAGGATGTTTGCAGTATCTACAAACGTTGCATGCGTGCCGGTACCATTGTCGCGGATCAAATCGCTAGTCTCAATGACCACACCAAAGTCATTCAGTCACCAATCGACTCATCAGTCTCAGTCAAATTATTCTTCAAATGATTCGATGCCGTACCCACCATTTGTCGAGTTTGATATGTCCGCGGAGGGTTTTGGGTGTCTCTTTCTTCCATCTCTGGCTCCACATAATGGACCAATAGGTTCAGAATTTGGGTCGGCAAGCCTTCTTGCTAGTGGCATTGGTATGGGTGAACGAGTATTTCCTGGTAATTATTGCCATTATTTTTGTTTGCTTCATTTTGTTATTTGAGAATAAATGCAAGGGCCTAATCTATGTCGAGTCGACATTGGTCTGGTCAGTTGGGACGGGTAATTTAAATCTGTAAAGTTTCCGGTACGGCTTAAAGGGATACCCGACATAGCCAATTTCAAACAGTTAGCAAGCCCTTTAATTGCTCTTGTGAAAGCAACACTTGGCTAAATTTCATTACAATTACTCAAGGATTTCCGTACAGGTATTGTTTTGAAAAATTAAAAGTCTACCAGATGCGAGTAACGACACTTCAGTTGCTATACATTGAATTAGCTGCCATTCATTTGTCATTGGAACTTGTTTGCTTAAAGTAGCCGTATTTAGTTAGTTTTTGACCATTTACGCCTTTTTGGCCTTCATTCAATTCTGTTGCAATTTTGAAATTTTGCCAACGTAGCTTTGAAATTTCGTAAATTTAGCTTTATTGCGACCTCTATTGAATAAACGCATTTCAAATTTTTGATCAACATTTTTCTTTAAAAAAATGTGAACAGGCACGACTGGAATGAGTTTCTCTACATGGTTCAACGTTGACAAATTTAGCGACCCCAGATCAGATGCACACCCCATTCGGATTTTAACTGTACTCAAGGAGATAAGTGGAACCCAGCGTCTTAGTCTATGTGTTGTCGTCAGCGCTCGAGATAAAGCTTTGCTTATTTCAACTAGAGAGAGTCAGCTCCCCCCGCAAGGTATGACAAACCATCATTTCCTATCGTTATTTTTGGGACCAAAGATTGTGGTTCTATGTCATCTTGCAATTCCAGGGATTGGAGAATGGGAGCCAGATGGAAGTTTAACATCATCAGTCCGAGTATGGTGTCCTGACATTCTTCATGAGGGCCAGTGGCACCATTTATTTGTTTCTTTTTCATCATCCTCAACACATTCATTCACTTTGTATGTGAACGGGAGATCTGCCCACTCCGGAAAGCTTGACTACCCCCACCGTTCCAAAGGAGCCACTTACTCAGCGTTCATTGGAACTCCACCGGTTTGGAGAAAAACGTCTAGGCTAACATGGCGTCAAGGAGTGTGTCATCTCTTCGAGGATTGGATTCCAAGCGTTCAGACCGTTCAGACGTTGTGGAAGTTGGGACCTGAATATCCTGGAAGTTGGCAAGCTGTCAAGATTCAGGGAGGTTAGTTGGTCAACTTATTAAAAGTGTTTTCGTTTTTAATCCGCTCATTCATCACACACACACAATAGGGCGAAGAGTGCAAAGTTTCACCCTTGAAAAATATTTTTTATAACTTTTCAGAAATTTTCGGCACACTTATTTCTGAAGACAAAATTCTGTTCGGATTGAACGCCTTAGCTGTGTCTCAACTCACTCTGGCTAAAATACGCAAAATATATTCTAAGACTGATGCCAAAGCTATTGCGAAGCAGGTAATACTTCAAACATCAGTAAAAATTGTATGAAAACATTGCTATTCAGCACCTAACTAAATATAGTCGGTGTGCCAAGGCATGACTAATTGTGATTCTTTACACATTTTCAAATTCAGCTTGGGCTTTCATCTCATGAAAATGCAACTCCAATCAATATTCTTCACAATTCTACAGCCCACCTAGTCGGTCCCTCGAGAACACTTGGGGGTGTTACGATTGGTTATTTAGGCGTACGGATATTCGCACCTCTTCCTGTTTCGAAGTCCCTACTTTCTGTCGGTGGAATTCAAGTATTAATTGGGCTAATCGCAATGGCCACGACGAGTGAGAATATGTACGCCGCTCTCAAGGCTCTTGTGTGTGTGGTCAGGAGTAATTCCACAACCAGCAGAATATACAGCACTTCTTCAGCATTAGTCGACAGGTAAAGATTTCTAGAAAAATGAAAACTGTTGTTCATTTAAGTAGTCTATTTGGATCGAAATTACTTTTGATATTTGATATTTAGATCTGCCTGGCAGATGCTCGGATATTTACTCAAGAGAAAAAAGAACCTATTGTCCATGAGAGTTCTTCATCTTGTTTTTGCACTGGTTTCCACTGAAAATGGAATAAACTCAAGCAACACTGTCAAAGAAAATTGGAATGGTTTCGTGGAACTTTTAGGCGACATTGATATTTGGTGTCCTCCACAGGCGTATTCATCGGCCAACAAAGATAAGGTAGGCTTACTCGATTCTGAGGCTTCTACACCGACGCCTTCTGCTGATTCGTCAAAATGCCAAAAGCAGCCATCCTCTGAAGAACCAACACCATCAGTTCTCGTTCCACCGCATTCACAGCGCTTCGAGTTTTCACAAAACGCAGATCTGGAGAAAGCAATGTACGAACACTTCCTTCAAATTCTCAATGAAGATCCCAAAAACGCACTGGCTGTTTTGAGGGAATCCAATCTAGTCACAAAGCTTCTGAGACGACTCAGTCAAGGTACACCGAACCAAAGTTCTGTGTTTCTTCTTCTTGCCCACCTTTTGGCACACAAAGGGAATGCGTCGGCAGTGGATTTGATTGTTTTTGGACATTATATTGTTGGAACTCTGCCCGGTAGCGATGTCCGCGAAACAAATCTATCTGATGCGGTGGAACTTCGGAACAAAGGACTTCAACTTATGCATTCCCTAATGTATACTGGGAAAGTTCTAAACGTTGGATTTTGTGATGAACTCGTAAATCGGCTAGGGTTTGACTTTGTTTTATTATTCGCCGCACCAAATCTTCACACCAGTACTTTACTTTGGTCACTCAGAATCCTGTTGCTATTAATTACGAGCTCACCAACACTGAAAGTTAAATTTAGAGATGCGACTAGCTCGGCCTGGGGCTTTGGTCGAACAGCGGTTGCTGCGGCTATTGGTGGAGGCGCTAGGAACATGAATGCACTTCTGCCTTTGAAAAGGCAAGAAACCAAAGATGAAGAGAACTCTGGCGCTGGAACCCCAACTAGTAGTGGAGGTCAGATTGGTGCTGGTGTTTCGTCAATTGCAGTTGGGTTGACATCAGGGTCCAAAAACAGAGGCATCGGGGGGTGGGGAAAACTAAGTTGGCTTCTAGCTCAGAGATGTGAAGATATAAAAACAGACGGTATGGATGTTCTACCCACTGAAGTATGGCTTGTCATCTGCGCCATGGTTTTGAGCCAACCCTGCCGAAATGTTAGCATGAAATCAAGCGACTCAGATCAGGTAAATAAACTAACAATTATCTAAGTGACGTCTGCTGAAGTAATAGTAGTACCACCAGCGGAGTAGGTTAGCATTTAGAAATCCTCGTAAGTTTCCAGAACAGGATTAACGTGATAATTTCAATTGCAGATGACTTTGGACACCATTTGGAACTACGTGTTTGCTCTCTCCTCAAACCGAATGGCGTCTTCGTTGTATGGGAAGGTATCCCTTTGTACTGACGCGATCATTACGTTGCTGACATTAATTCGATGTTTCATTCAATCGGAATCTTCCATTCTCCAACCACTGGGAGATAAAAGCAAAGGACCACATTCAAGTTCGAATTCTAATCCTACCATAACGGCGCACTCACCGCACAATTTATCGTCACCAACTGGATCTGACCATGGCTCTTGTCTAATCCAGTTTCTCTGCTACTTATACAGTCACACTCCAGAATTTCAGTGCATCTTTACCTGTACTGAAATTTTGAGTGCCCTGTCCGCCACATTAATGCCAATTGATGTTACGATCGGACTTGGATTGGAAAACCTAAATGAAGTATTTGATCCTGAGGAAATCAAAGTCTCAAAAACTGACGTAGAAACCCCTACTTCAAAGAATCAGGGCTCACTGGAATTCGCAGCAGAAGCAGAATCGATTGATTCACCTAAGACTCCCCAAACCCACAAGACCGGAGAGTTTCTGAACTACACTTCACCGACACAGATACGAGGTTTCGATGAAAATCTTATGAACCATCCTGCAAAGAAAATAATATTAGACTTCCTCCGAATGCTCATCATTGATTGGATGGCAACTTCTGGACAACAGTCCAAAACAGGGGTTCACATGAACATGGTTATTGACACCGTGCTGGAAGCAGGTTACGTTGAAACATCAGTGAGTACAACTGGTGGCCTGGGAGTGAGTCCGTTGTCAACGGGGTTGAATCAGTATCCACCAGAATTGGTTAGTCAGTTCCACACGAACTTGCTGGGAACTTTGTTGGACCATCTCATAGTAAGTAAAAATAGCTTCCTCCTCAAGCAAAACGAAGTCGCCACCGTGCCACCGACCAATACATTACATTACATTAACGCACCCATCCCATCTTTCCATCCCAATCCCAACTACAGTTTAATTAGATTCTGAGCAGAAGCAGACCGTAGAAAATAATTTTGGCGACTAATTGCAGGCTTTTGATTTGGATCGTGTTACAACTTTCTTACAAGCCGTTGCGCACTTCATTTCAAAATTGGTGGACAAATTGTGGCTCGGAACGTTTGCCAGAGACCCTCATGTTGTCCTCGACTTCATTCTGGTCTTGGTGAATCATTGCAGGTAAATAAATTAATTGAATTTTTTTTGTCAAACCTAATTTGAAGGGACCACAGTTCGTGCACGTTTTTATTTCTGTGAATTATTTGTCTGTACCCCGAACAGAACAAAACGAGTACCACCAGGAACTACTGATATGATTTACAACTCCCTGAACCGTGTCGTCCTATTTGTCTTGAGTCGAAAATCTAATCGGTGGGACAAAGTTGAAGCCCTAAAGAAAATTCGTGGAGTCCGTTCTGTGATATTTGGAAGCGGTAACCATCAGCAAGAATTTTTCGGATGCTTAGTACATGTCCTCATGCAACTAGTTGACGGCCTACCAATCGCATTAGACAGTGGAACGAAGACACAGGTATGAAATATGGCGAAATATTTGGCACTAGTTTAAGTAACATTCGGAAAGCTATGGACTTGCAAGCCCGACTTTCAGAAAAAGAAACAGAAACGTTATAATTGAATTTGAATAATCAAATCTGAATCAAGAGACATCAAATTTATTTGAATTATTTGAACCTTCGAGTTTAATTAGATTCTGAGCAGCAGCAGAACGCAAAAGATAATTTTGGTGACTGATTTGTTTCTTTGCAGTGGCATGTCCGTGTTAGAACCTCGGTCGACGAAGATACTTTCGGCGCGCAAGAAGGTGGCAATACAAATATAACAAAAAGAGATATTCGGGAGGCTGCGAAGGTAAGTCTTAGTAAAATAACTTCCGAAACTGCGGTGACTGGACAGATTTGTTTCCTTTTGCAGTTGGACAGCGAAATATCGACAACCTCTGAGCGAGTCTGGGAGGACTTATTTATTAGTAAGAAACCAATGGTAGAAGACCTGTTCAAAGTTACTTTCCCTTCACCAAAACCCCCAATCCTTTCGTCACTTCGAGATCAAATTGGCGACTCTGCAAACAAGCTCTGGCTCGCATACGTAGCTTCAGAAACTTCAGTGGGACAGAAGAAGTCTAACAGTCCAGCTGGATTGACCCAGTCATGGGAAATACATCAACAACTGCAGTCGAAATTGTTGAAGTTGACGGGTGGCATGACTCGCCTTGCTGGACGTTCTGGGATTCGAAAGGATTCTGAAAAGGAGAAAACCGTAAAA
>JAQGCM010002730.1:0-10555 GCA_034699705.1 Hymenaphorura dentifera
GAAGGAATAGAATATGACCAAATAAGGTAATGAAATAGACAGAGAAACTTATGTCTAAATGTTGATTTAGTCATGAATAAGGAGAACTAAAAGGAAATCAGTTTTCCTCATTGACAGGAAAGTTCTGACTAATATATAGTGAACTCATACACTACAAGCTACATGAAACAATTCATGCAATTTCAGGAAAAGTGAACCTTAAATGGCGCAATAATTTGCAAATATTGTACTTATGCATATGTAGCACTTGCAGACATTCTACATGATTTTAGGCGTTCTTTTTTGTTATTTGAGCTTAGATTAGGTCACATTGGTTTGTGTTTAGTGGGAATAGCGGAATTCGGTCGAGATCAAGGTCGAAATGTAAGTCGCCGGCTTTATTCCATTCATTTAATTGGTTTCATAACTTTTGTATTCTTCTTGTAGGTTTAGCTCAAATTGCACCATATCCCATTTCCATCGATTCATGGGCTTCTTCAATTAAAAAAAATTCACGTCATACTTCTAAACAAATTTTCAAGAAATTGAAACATATTTCAATCTCCAAACAAGTAAACACATGGTAAGACAATTCTTGAATGCGGTAAAGCTGCTCCTCCTCCTAACTAAGTTCTTGACCAAATTGAAATTAGCTAACCATTCTTTATAATATAATTTTGAAGAAACTCAATCTAAAGACTGTGACGAAGAAACAACTTTGGTAATAAGAACATGGTACTGAACAGAACAGAACTCTTCTATTCGACTTCGAGTCGCAAAATACAACGGCTTCACAAAAACGTTAAGGAAACTGCTACGATTTTCAAACCGGATCAGATCAAGTAAATCACTTCTGCGTAGTAAGTCCCGTTGCAAAATCCTGTAAATTAGTAAAGTTTTACTTAAATTGCAACAAGATTACAAATTTGTTTAATGCCTTTGGTGACATGCATGAATAGGGGTTCCCGTCCAGTTCACCTTACGCCTCAAGTCTCAGAACTTAGCTTGAGTTTTGATAGATCGAACTTCAACGCTCAGAGTCTTTCCAAACACAAATATTGCGCTTGACATTGCATTGTTATAAGAACACGTTTCATTGCGCTGGCAGACACGACAAAAGTAACTTTGAAATTTAAAATCAAGTAGAGTTTGACGGTGCTAATATTATCTTTTCGTCAAGATTAACCATGAAAACAATATTTCAGGTAATAAGAAAGCCCGTCTGCAAATATTGAACTGAACCGATGACCTGAAGAAGAGTCAGGTGGCTTCAAGAACAGCCTAACAAAGTGGCTGAAATCCGTAGACTACTGCAAAAAGCTCTTCCTTTCTGCATTGCTTTGGCTATTGCTAAAGAGTACTGTCTAATTCCACGAATTGACATTCGGCAGTAATGGCAGCTAGCCTAGTTTTTGGAGTTTTGCTTTCTCCACAATTGGAGCAAGCTTAATTTGATTTGTTGACAATTGAATATAATGTGACTATTCTAAATGAGAATCTTGTAGTTTTAACAAATTAGCCAGCCGCAGAGCAGTTGTTATTTCGACTGATGAGTTTTGAGTGATTCAATGTCAGGTTACAGGTCACATTTTGATGCAAATGAAAAAATCCAAGAGTCTGGATTCAACGTGAACTAAAAGAGTCTGCCTCGCGAGGTTTTTTTGACATGACATTTGTTCTGAGCTGGCAGTAGGAAGAACCAAAGATCGTCAAAAATTAAAGACTCACTCTAGTTGCTGCCGTACTAGCCGTACTTTGATTCATAACCCAACCTTGTTCTAAAGATATATAACTAAACCTTTAGCGTCATAACTAGTTATAAAATGCCCCAAAAAATGTCAAAACCAACACTGTATCAAATTAAATTAACTAATTCCAAAATTACGCGATTTGTGCAAAAAAAGGATTATAAACGGCAACAGATTTTGCGAATGCTGTACTTTGACTATACGTACGCATTTCTTCCAGTAATTTCATGCTAAGACGTGTTTTTGTAATGTTAGCATAAATTATGATGCGTTTCCATTAGGCTTAGGGAACAACTTCCCACTTTCATTTGAAATTGTAAGAACCTTCATCCGATCTTTCTAAATTAATTTTGTGACTGTGATTCTGCAAACGTCAAGGCTCCGATGATCGTTACTAACTGACATTCTATGCCTAGTTTGCGCGTTTTAAGCTGTCGAAGTGAATTTTTTTAAATTATTTTGAAGTGAATATCATATCATCATTCGGAATTGAAGTGGACCAAGTGCTGTGACCAAGTAGATGGTATTAAGAAATCTAAAAATTTTGGAAAAGACTTCTGAAATCCTCGATCCTTTCAAACAGCCATAAATTTTATGTTTACAAGATGTTCATGTAGGATAAATTAGCAGTAAATGATTGATCCGCCATCTTGATTCCCATTTGGCACGAAAATGTTAGCAAATCAGTCTAAAAATTCAAATTTCGACGACCGGAACTGTGGGCTTGAAAGCCGTTCAAAACAAAACCTATACGTTTTAAAAGATGAGTTTGATAGTTCAACGGTGGACCCCGCATCAGTGAGTTTAGTGCACCCATGTCTCAACGATTCTCCTTGGTCAACAGAGGTGACCAAAGTTCTAATGCACTTCCTTAGCTAGACATTTGGAGACATCCGGTTGGCATGCTGATGATTATGGTCCATTTAAGCATTAATCGGGAAGTCCGGGAGATAATCCTGTGTGCCCATTTTCAGCTGGTAGCTTCTAGAGGTCACCCTGAAGTTTTTATGGATTTGAGGTCCTATTCCTATTTAACATTGTTCAAGATGTCAAGATCTATCACTCTTGAATTTTTGAGCCTAGTCGGACAAGGGGATACACCCAGGCCCTATATTTGCACACGATGGCTTTTAATGTACTTAACAAATTAATCTGTCAACTAGAAAAAATGGGAATGACGCAGATAGTCCGACCTTTTTTGTAAACAAATGTTCAACATAGTTGCTACCTCATTGTTCCGCTGACCACTACTGATAATTATATATCTTGGCCAAAAAGAATGCTCACAAAATAGAATTGGGACATCATGTGTATTCTTTTCATTATTTTTAACGTGTTTTTTTCGAACAGGTACTTCATTTACATAACTAAAATAATTAGATGCATTTAAGTACGTTATTCATTCAAAACAATTTAGATTCGATAATACATTTGGTAAAAATTCAATTCCTTCATTGTGCATATCAATACAACGAAACAAAAAAATATGAATGTTAGAATCTAATATCGCTAATGATCAGTCTTTTGGATACAAAAGTACGAAAACATGCCACGCCTTGAATTTAGTGTGATAACCGGAACGGAAATCTGATTTTTCGGTTCGGTTCAGATCTACTCGGAACAAATTTTCGGAATCAATTAGAATTCCTTCCTGAACCGATTTGGTTTCCGACAGAATGGAAACATTTCAGAGTTCGGAAAACAAACCGGATCGGAAAGGGACAAATATCGTTCCGTTCCGATAGGACCATTGCTTGGCATGTACTTTTGTAGAATGATCTACATTTCGACATGCTATAATTCTGCTATAAAACAATACAGTCAATTGGATTTGAATTTCAGTGTCAAAGTTCTAGTGCTCTTCTCCGCTCTATGTCAAACTGAATCAAATCTTCTGCAATTTTCTTTCATTTGAGGCATTTAGTCAGGAATAAATAGCAGATTCCAATACACAGTCAGTTCCTGTTCAAACGATCTGTTCCACATTTCGAACGGTTAAAATGCCGTTCACTGAAAGTAGCCCCAGTCGCATCCTTGCCTTTAGTCTTAAAAACAAAACACGCAACCTCAACCCAGAACACTGGGTTCCGAAACCCCGGTTAGTTGAAAAATGTCAAAATACCGACGAGCAAATAATTAACATGCCAGACCTAAACCCAATCGAAGTTAAAAAGTTGAAGGAAGACCAAGGCGAGATTGATCGATGTTTATGGCCATTCAATCGCTTTTCCCGACTTTGTGGCATATTCCCTATTGCAAAACGAGGCAACGATTTAATCTTTCCCAAGTATAATTTCTTCTGGGTTTTCACTCTTTTTGCTGTAGTGGTTCAAATTGTCAAGCTCAACTGGATAATCAGAGCAACATTACTAAAGAAATTCGGCGCTGTTGTATTATTGAAAGATTGGACTCACTTTGCGCATGTCCTTGGAAATTATATCTATATGGTTTGGGTAATCAAAAGAATTCCAAATTTCATCACATCTTGCAAAAGAATTGAATACCTATTGAAAAAATTTGGAGAAGCACAGGCCGGAACACTTCCCAGAAGTTGTAAAATTTTGCAGATAAGTTACACTGCTGGCACAGGTATCAGGAATGCCTTGTTCTTCTACTGGTTTTGTAAGTATCAACTATAAATATTATTTTATAATGAGGATATCAATTTTCTCACTCAAGAATTATTAGCTTGGTATTAATTAGTTGTTCGATATTAACGTACGTGCCCGCGTTGTTGGGGGCAGATCTCAATGAAAATGTATTGCACCACAGCACATATATTTGAGGCAGCAAAGGGCTTTGAGTTATGGATATCCAAATTTAGTCTAAATAATTTGTACAAAATATGAGTATCCAAATTTTCTGGCAAACGAGGCCTCCAAATTTGTGCCCATGTGGCCATCCGATCTTGGAAACAAAAATGAACGCAAACAGAGATTGGGAATAGTATGGCAAACAAAGAATTTTTTCCATATAATTGTCACAAATTGAGTTGGCGTAATTCTCATCCTGTTTCCAGAGAAATCGTTTCATTGTGCAACTGTCTGCAAATCAAGTTGGAATTTCTGGATATGGATATTTCATAGTGTCCAAGAATTTTGTTGTCGCATTGCTGAGTGCTTTTATTACTTACGAAATCATTATTCTGCAGTTTCAAGGATCGAACGTGAATAACTGAACTATCAACTTATATACAAAACGGAGGTTTTCTTTTGCTAGAATATATAGCCAAATTGATTGATCAGACGGCGGATGTATGGATAGAAAATTTTACATATCCGTTATACAAAATCGTGAAATTTAGATATCGAATAATCATTGCATGAAACATTAAAAAACCTTCAACATCTTAACGGATTCAAATCTACGATGAGAAAAAACGGGAATGACGGACGTACTCCATCTCATTCATCTTGAAATATATTTTCAACACAGTCTGTTCCCTAGTTGAGTTCGACACTATTTACAATTAGAATAGTTGACTTGACCAACAAGTCCATATCGGTGTGTACCTTAATGGATTATTTGGAAGGGTTTGTCTGCCAAACGATTCGTCAACACATTTGAAATATTCAAAAACATATACCATTTTACTTAAGTACGTCATCGGCACAAAGCATTCCTTGAATTCAATTCGGATAGATAATAAAATTGTCGCTCTAAGCCAAACAAATTTCGGGGACATTCAATTTCTTCCTGGTGAATTGTTAAAATTTAATCTTGCAAAAGGTCAGTCCTTTGTCAAAAAAGTTAGCCACGCCTTGAGTTGTAAGTCTGCAGAACGTATAATTTTTGGCTTCTGTACTACAATATTGTCAGCTTTTGAATTTTAGTGTCAAAGTTGTAAGTTGTTTTCTTCTCCAATCATACTTTAGTATTAACCAAAACTTCTTGGATTTTTTTCATATTGACCAATTTAGTTACGATCCAAATGTTAAATTTCAAATTTCAACATATAATCTGGTCCAGCTTAAGTTGGAGGGATACCTCATTCCAGAAGTTTAAAGTGTAGATCAGTTAAAACCAAAATCAATCTTATTTAGTTCTAGTGAAACATTACACAATGAGTGCCCTCAGCTCAGATACAAGGGTTCCGAAAACCGAATCGTATGAAGAATTGAAAAATCCCACCCAAATCAATAGTATGACAAAAATAAACGGAATAGAAGCTGAAAATTTGGAAGATGACCGTCATGAGATTCAGCGCTGTTTATGGCCGTTTATTTGTTTTTATCGACTATGTGGCATGTCCCCTATTGCAAAACGAGGAAATGATTTAGTCTTTCCCAAGTACAATTTCTATTGGATTTTCACCGTCTTTGCTCTAATCGTGCAAGCTATCAAATTAAACTCGACAATCAGATCAACGCTGCTAAAGAACCCCGGCCCAGTCATAATTTTAAAAGATTTGACAAATTTTGTACAAATCCTTGGAAATTATATTTATATGATTTGGGTGATCAAAAGAATTCCAAATTTTATCACGTCCTGCAAAAGAATTGGACACATTACAATCAACTATTGTGCAGAAGATGGCGGACTTCCGAGAAATTGTAAAATTCTGCTTGTCAGTTACATGATCGGTGTAATTATCAGAAATGGATTGATCTACTATGCGTTTGGTAAGTTCGGCTTGCATTTCAAGGTCAGGATCGATGCTAGGTCGAGACAATTCGTATAGTCTCCATTCCTACAATGACTACTTTATTTCCAATTTTTAAATAACTTCAGAGTATAAATATTTGTTTCATTATACAGCCCTACGAAATAATTTGACATCAATTGGTGAATTCGAAAAAGCGTTTAATAATGCGTACGGCGTGGTCGGAGGAGGTCACTTTAGCGCCTTCACGATTTTAATCGGGAATTTGTGCATCGAACATTCGTGGATGTTTGTCGATCTGCTCATATGTCTGCTTGCCTTAATTTTCAAACAATACTTTGTTCGGATAAACAATGTGATCGCACAAGCTGGTAATAGTTCTTCCGAGAATTTCGAGGAATTGCGATCAATTCATTACAAACTCTGCAAATTGGTTGAAGTACTTATAAATACAATTAAATGTAATGTTTGTGGTTAAAATGTATGGTCTGAAAGTGTCCGCTTTACCTCAGGAATGCAACGAACTGTTCTCGCTACTGTTTCTATGGAATTACACTGCAAATGTCTCACTCTTATTTATGAGACTTTACATTGGCATTGATTATGTTGGAAATCATGAAGCTGGTTTGTCAAAATTCTTCAACTTTTATACTTTGGCAATTCAAATATTTCTCAAACTGGTTTTACCCACATTCTTGGCGGCTAGCCTCAATCAAAAGGTATGAAATGAAAAAATTGCGAGATTTAAGGCAAGACAAACTAAAATGCATTATGATGCTGGAAAATGTACATTTAAATTTTCAGGCAAACGAGGCCTTGAAGTTTGTGCATCAATGGCCATCTGAATTAGGAAATGAAGATAACTGCAAACAGAGATTGGGAATAGTAAGACAAACAACGAATTTATTATCAAATAATACTCAAAAATTGATTCATCGTAATTTTCAGATAAATCGTTTCATTCTTCAACTGTCTACAAATCAAGTTGGAATTTCTGGATGTGGATATTTTATTGTGTCCAAGAGCTTTGTCGTCACACTGCTAAGTGCTTTTATTACTTACGAAGTCATGATTCTCCAGTTTCAAGGATCCAACATGAATAAAGTTGTAAACTAATCGAAGGGGTATGAGAAGGGCAAAAAATCAACAATTTGGCTGTTCGTGAAATTCGAAAAGATATTGTGCGTAATATTATACAATGAAAGTTAAATACTGCAATATATGTTAATCTGTTACATAACCACGACCACAATCTCGTAAACGCATCGTGTCAGGGCACGAATGCTAATAGTCTGAGCAGTAAAATAGTCTATGGTTCACTGTGTAAAATAAGTAATTCGGTCTTGGAATCTGTGTAATTATTCTTCAAAACAATAACTACTGTCACTTGTCAGGCCAGCTCAGAATTTTGAAATGAAAAATTCTGAATAGTTTTGTCTATGTCATGCAAGAATTCGAACAATTTCTCGTAAAACAATATAAATTAAACAATTTGCAACTGTTCCCGATGTATCAAGTGAAATATAAGTGAAATAAATGCATACATTTGCAAAATATATAACGAAGTTGACCTGATCAATGTACTAATATTGATTCCATACATTACTTATAGTGAAGAGTTGTCAAGTGTACGATTCTTCTTAGATTTAGTTTTTCTATCTCTTCACAGTCGATTCAAATCTAGAAAGGGAAAAATGACGAATGTTCAGGGCTAGGATTAGGTCCGTTGCATCATTCAAATCTTAAATTTATTACATACGCATTCACAAGTTTCAATTGCCTAGTTGGCATCTCGTCATTCACACGAGAGTCAACATACAATTTGGAAGTTAACTCGTTAGAATTTCCCAAGTTTCATTTCAAGATAATTATTTTGAAGCATTTGTCGGAGAATAATTTTTTTACAGAGTCTAATAAAGAAAGACATTTGCGTTGTTTGATAGTAATTGCATCTACACAAAATATTATTCAATTCCGGTCTAATCAAATTGACATTGGCGAACAACCTATGACGGACACATTCAATTCCTACCCTACAATACAACAAATATGGACATTTTGAATTATTAAAATTTAATATCGTTAGATTACAAGCTTTTGGCTTCAGAAATTTCAAAAATATGCCACACCTTGAATTACACGTCAATTGAATCATCTAAATTTTCAGCTACTACTTCATTATTGGAGTTGCAGTGTGAAAGTTCTAGTTCTCTTCGGTGGTCATACATTTTACTATTAGAAATTCTGTCAATTTTTCTCTGGCTTACAAAAGTTCAGAATTAAGCGAATCAGACGATTCATAAGCGTTATTCCTCATTCAGAATGGCTAAAATGGCGTTCAAAGAAAAGAAAGCTGGTCCAATATCCTCAGCAAACATAATATTTGGTTGTAGTTCAGACAGAAGAATACAGATAACCCGTCTATTTCAAAAATCTCAAAATGTCGACATAATAATTAACATGGCAGAAATATATCCAACCGATGCGAAAAATTTGCAAGATGAGCGAGACGAGATTGATCAATGTTTATGGCCATTTATTCGTTTTTCCCGACTATGTGGCTTATGCCCTATAGTAAAACGAGGAAATGATTTAATATTTCCCAAGTACAATTTCTATTGGATTTTCACCGTCTTTGCTCTAATGATTGAAGTGATCGATTTCACCTGGATGATCAGATCAACATTACAAAGCAAACGCGGCGCAGTCGAAATTTTGAAGGATTGGACAGAATTCGTGCAAATCCTTGGAAATTATATTTACATGATTTGGATGACCCAAAGAGTCCCGAATTTCATTTTATCTTGCAAGAGAATTGGACTCATTACTAAAAAATTTCGTGAAGAAGATGGCGCACTGCCAAGAAGCTGCAAAATTCTCCTGATAAGCTACATTTCTGGCTTAGTTTTCAAGAAATCCTCCTTCCTCTATTCGTTTAGTAAGTATCGCTTGAATTTGTAACTATTTGGAGACTATTAATTATGTGAATTATCCTAATTTTATGCTTTGCAGTTAGTCAAAGTTTTGTTCTTATTGTATTCCTTAGCCGTACGAAATAAGGTGACAACGATCGATGAGTTCCAAGTAGCGTATAACAAAATATACCGTTTGACCGATGGAGGCCACCTTACCGCCGCGATAATGCTCCTTGGTGGATTTTGCGTCGACTATGCCTGGATGTTTGTCGATTTGCTCATATGTCTGCTTGCTTTGATTTTCAAACAATATTTTGTACGGATTAACAACGCTATTGCGCAAGCTGGAAATCCTTGTGCCGAGAATTTGGAGGAATTGCGATCAATTCACCACAAGACCTGCAAATTGGTTGACGTAAGTATAACACACAGCGTGTTCAATGTTTACAGTTAATCATCCAGTTTTCAAACTGCACTTGCGTTTTCTTTTCGGAACCACTACAAAGGAATGCAACCAACTGTTCTCGCCACTATTTCTTTGGAATTATGCTGCAAATGTTTCTCTCTTGCTCATGAGACTTTACATTGGCATTGCTGACATTGGAAATAATGAATACCTGTCTTCAAAAATTTTTAGCTTTTATTCCTTGGGATTTCAAATATGTTTTAAACTGATTTTACCCACATTCCTGGCGGCAGATCTTAATGAAAAGGTATTCCAACACTAAAGAATATTTTAACATAAAGTCTGATGCTTTATGACGAACGAATTCTGCATATCTAAATTTTCAGGCGAACGTGGCCTCCAAATTTGTACCTACTTGGCCATCGCATCTCGGAAATGAAAATGAGTCAAAACAGAGATTGGGAATAGTAAGACAAACGATGAATTTATTAAATTATAATATTCACATTGTTTTGCCATAATTTTTAGATCAATCGATTTATCCTGCAATTGTCTGCAAATCAAGTTGGAATTTCTGGGTGCGGATATTTCATTGTGTCCAAGAACTTTGTTGTCACACTGCTCAGCGCTTTAATTACTTACGAAGTCATTATTATCCAGTTTCAAGGATCCACCGTGAAATACTGAGCCACAAATAGTATGGAGTCTTTTTTGCTTCAGAAAAATAACGAAATTGATCGTTACGAAATACTGAATGGCATGTTGTAGGGGTAGATCCAGAATCACACATAAAATTGGGACAAAATGCACCCGGTCCGGTGTTAATCTGTTCTGTATTTGAAAACAATGTTTTCATTTCAAGCAAGCAAGAATTCGAGCATATTTGTTTTGGATAATAATTTCA
>JAQGCM010002731.1:0-10554 GCA_034699705.1 Hymenaphorura dentifera
TCGTGCTTTTGCTGTGCTTTTCGTAAGTTGAACTGGGGTCTACTTACGACAGCACAGCAAGAGTACGATAAACATAAGAAAGTACGATAAGTATAAACGAAAGCAGAGTACGACCGGAGTAAGAGCACAATAAATGAAACATACGCAGAACATACGCAGAACATACGCATAAAAGTATAAACCTAGCGTTAATAAATCTGTTCGTCGTTCCGAAGGAGAGAATTGAAAATGCAACAGTCTGTCGTTTAAACCTGACGGAAAAAAAAGTCCGACTCAAGCAACAAAGTTTTGTTCATTAGTAAGGGAGAGTTCTCCCAAAAAATTCCTTTCCCATGTTACAACGTAATTTGGGAATTTTTTTGAAGGAACGTCGCACATTTTACATGACCAAAAACCACCCGACGACTCAAGCAACAAATAAAGTTTTGCTTCATTAGTTTGGAGAGTTTACTCCCAAAATTCTCAACTCTGAGTGACAAGAACAACTAGTTGAATTTTTTAAGAGCACCGCAAATATCGAATATGTTTTTAACCAAGCTTATTTAGCTTACAAGAGTAACGGAGAAACGAGAAAATTAATGGATTTTTCTGGCTTCTGGATTTTTAGTCTAAATTTGTTTTGTTTTTCCTCTCTCACCAACAACGCGCTACATTACCCGTATTTTGATACAGTTTGTCCATTTTTTGAAACATTTTCCATATTTGAGTCCACATTTTGATCATTGAATTTTTGTACTTACACTACAAAAATTTCAATTTTTAACTTTTAATTTACTCGAGTTAAATTAAACTCTAAACTTAAATAAAATTCAAAACAAACAACACTCTGCGTACATTATTCAGACAGTGCAGACTTTAGGGCAAAATCAGCAAGTCAATTTGGCAATTTTCAAAAAAAATGATGAATGGAATGGCTGTATACGTTACGTACATTTTATCTTTATTCTTTAACTATAATCTAAACGACACTTTGATTAACCGCAAATAAACGCGTATACTTGAGACTTGGACTTTATTGACCATTTCAAATCAACGGGCTGTGTAAATAATCATAATAAACTTAATCACTTCAAATAATCGTTATAATAATAGTAGTTTTTAGCACCAAGTGTTAAGTGTTTACTGACCAACCACAATGTAATTGCAATGGTGCAATTACAGTGATCTGGCCACAGTATCATAAAAACTAAAGTGCTAGTCAGCATACGTGTTATGTTTGGTTTAGTGTTTTATAGTCAAATTAAAAATGTAGAGTTTTATTGGGTCGTCAATTATAAAACTAAACTCTTCTGCTAAACTAAACTCTTCTGCATTCTGAAAACTTTACCATTTTTTTTAAAAAAAAATTCACGCTATGGCCGTGACCGCTGTAATTTGTAGATTTGTTGTCGTCTTTCCGTGCGAAAACAATTTTTAATTAAAAAAAAGACGAGAAACTGCTCCTTCATATTTGAATTTGCAACCCCCTTCCAAAGTCAAAAAAAAAGAGTCAAAAACAAGAAGCTTAAAGAAGTAGCAAGTTTCAATTTTCAATTCAACCTTTCCGTCCTGAAATTTATGGGTTTGTTTTTTTAGACTTAGCGTGGCTCTCTCATGGAAGCCTCCCCAGCCTGAGAAAAAGTCATTGTCAAATTCGTTCAAATTGAAATTTAGAACATAGTAGTCGTAGAGGGGTGAAACTTGAAAAGGAAAAACTTGAAGGAACATTAATGGTTCTTTGGTGCAATGGTTCATTCAGGATTAGAATTCATGCAATCATTCCGTCACTACTTTCTTGAAAATTACGACGACTGAGCTGACGCTGACGCAAGAAGGGAGGAAATTGGATATAAATTTAGCATTCATCTTTAGAACCTTCAGACTCTGGGCTGACATTTGTAGGAAGAATTATGCATGCATACACTGCTCTGCTCTGCTCTTGGATTTTCCAAAATTGACAAATAAATTAAACTCACCCTAGCTAAGCTAAGCCCGAAACTTGGAGATGAAGAACTTAAGTTTCAGCTTGGTAAATTCAGTGAATTCTGCATTAGTAAATTCTGAATTTCAAGTGGTCGTAGTTCGTAGTCATCAGCATGCGACATTTCAAGAGTTTTATTTGGGGCCTCGCTGACAGCCCTTAAGAAGCAGGAGGGCGGCATAAGGCCGATTGCGGTAGGGAATACATGGCAGCGCCTGGCTGCAAAGATACTGTGTGCCCAAATTACTAAGGGGCTAGTGGAAAAGTTTTCTCCTTATCAGCTGTAAGGGGTGGAGCTGAGGCGGGTGCTCATACCTCTCGCATCTATTTCAATGCTCCGCACGACGAGCCAAAGGCGTTTCTGAAGGTGGATTTTCGGAATGCATTCAACGAAATTCGGCGGGGTACACTCCTGGGCGCGGTGAAGGACGCGTGCCCCGGGGTGTTCCCGTTTGTCGCCCAGTGTTCTCGGGAAGACTCTGACCTATATTTTGGGTCGACGGTTATACCGTCTCGTCCCGAGGCTCAACAGGGAGATCACCTTGGTCCCGCTCTATTTTCGTTGGTGGTACACCCAATTGTTTCTGCACTGACCACGGAACTCAATGTATGGTATTTGGATGACGCGACCGTGGTGGATAGCCCGGATGTTGTACTTTCGGCGTTGTCGTCATTGATAGAGATGGGCGAACATGCAGGCCTCACTCTTAATCCTGCCAAGTGTGCCTTTCTCTGTGCATCGGAGAGGGTGCAGGAGATGAGGTATGATCAATTTAGTTATCTGGCCCCTGGAATTCGTAGCATTCGGCCGGAAGGTTAAGGTTCCTTTTGGGTAGTTTTTTGACTGATTCGGCCGTTGAGACGGTGCTGGATGAGAAGTCGAGGAACTTGTGAGCACTGTCTTCCACACTGGAACACGGCGTACAGTGCATTTTTCCTTCTCCGAGCCTCGGTGGCTACCCCTCGTTTGATTTACTTCTTACGGTGTGCTCCAACATGGCGGAGTAGGGCGAGTTTGGTGACTTTCGATGGAGTTTTGAAATTGGCCTTGGAGAGGATCCTTAATTGCAATCTTTCTCCGGAGGCGTGGCTACAGTCTTCTCTTCCTGTCATGTCTGGGGGTCAGACATGCGGTAGAAGTTGCGATTCCGGCTTTTCTCGCGTTCTTCTACAGCGTGCTGCCCCTGGTTGGAAGTTGGGCTTTCCGAGCCTTCCGCACTCCGGAGTGCGGACAACTATGATTTCATGTGCATTTTTTTTCCTCAACTCAACTCTGGCTACTGGGCAGCGAACGAAGCAGCAACCATCATGGATTTTTTGCTTTCAACTTTCAAGCCAAACGAATAGAGATGTGGCTTGGAATTGGTTGGAAAATGAAAATGCGTGCGTGCCTTGAGTTCTTGAAACATGTAGCACGTACTGTGCATACAAAGCAAGCAAGTGTTTTTTGTTCCTTGGCTAGGCCTAGGCTCTATACCAAAGTACCTTTAAGCCTTTCTCCTCACGAAATGGCCGTCAATAAATCACACTTTTGGCTCGTCGTCGTACTTGGCTGCTGCTCTTTGGTCGTTGCGTTGCGTTGCGTTGGTTTGTCATCGTCTTCCCAAAAAGTTTCAACTTTTAAAACTAATGAAGTTACGGTATACGGCATTACAAAACTGAATGTTTAATGTATGTGTGGACTTGTTACTATTTGTTGGGTCGGTTCCAACTCTGCGACGACGGCGAAATGCAGCTGGACATATATACTTTGTACAGTGCTTCTTTTGGAATAATCTTCTTGTTGATAAATTGCCAAGTTAATTGCCAACCGAACCGAAAAAAACTTGGGAAATTCAAATAATTTAAATACAAAAATTAAAATTTTATTTATTTATTAAAACCCGACGAGATTTGGGTTAAGACACAGTCACACAGTTACACAGCTTGCTTGAGATTTCTTGACAAGTTTTTCTGTTTGCAAATTTTTCGATACTATTTTGGAATTTGGATGATCAAATGCAAACCCTTCGGAGACGTCGGCGCGTGTTTACACCGCAGGATTTACAAGTGACAAGTGACACCTGTCGCTCAAGCTCAGCTCTTAGCCCCTACTAAACAAGTCATAAACTTTTATTATGAGAGCCCTAAAAAAAACCCCGGGGGTAGTAAAATGCTAAAACTACCCGCGCTTTGTTTTTATTTGACTTTTTCAGTTCTCACCACCACACAGTCTGCTCAAGCCCTCAATGCCAATTTGTCGGGCCTTTGTATCGTTTTAGTTTAGTGCTCCTTATAATCATTTAGTCAAAAGAATTGTCGCCACTCAAATCTTAATTTCGTGTCAACAAATGCCATAGAATAAAGAGTTTCGCTCGCTCTCGAAAATCTCATTCCAAAGTGTATTAAGGAAATACTCCCAGGAGACGACTCTCTCTCTAATGTCAAATCTCTAATAAACAAAAGGTTAATGCAATGCTGTGCTATGCCAGACGGTATTTTCTAGCTTGGCATTTTCTTGCCATTTTCTCAATATTCCCCAAATGGAAGAAAATCTTAAATTGCACGCCAGCGCCAGATTGTAAGTAGTCATGAAGTGGTGCAATTAAGAATTGTTCTAGACTTCCGTCCAGCGACATAATAAATGACAGGTTCCGCCCAGCCGTGACTAGCATTCCAACATTTGCTGTGCTCCAAGTACTCTGTACGTACTACGAGACGACGAAATTTATATTTGGTAAAATGGACAAAGTTCAACTTCAATTGTTCAAATGGTTTTGTCAAGACAAGACAAGACTCCGGCTTCTTTACAGCTTCTAAACGGCACAGAAATCACTTGAATCCAATTCCAAAAATCCCCAAGGAGTACAACTAGTTGTTGACAAGATTTGGACAAGTCTAAAAATTGGAAATTGAAAGTGTGCAAGTGGCATTAGCATTTCCACATAACAATGTAATAAATTCTGGTGCAAATAAGAACAAATTTTGTCTCAATTGTAGACTTTGGCAAATGTTGTGCAAAGCCACACTGCACTGCATTCCATTTCGTGAGTTATGACCGACGAGATTGACTTTTGATTTTTTTGAATGGACTTTGAACAGCCCTACTTATCATTAGCCATAATCAGTTGATGAGCACTTGAAAGCAATGCTCATAGCTTGCTTGGCCTAGGCCCTGGTCATTGCCATACCATAACCATGCTGTTGTAGCAATTTTCCCTGTTCTACGTAAGTACCTTTCGTTCGTCACCGCAGTCCCTCACCGCCGTCAATTGCCGCTAGGAATTAGCATGAGGTGTGTTCACGTGGTTACTCCGCTGAGTCCTTCGGTGTCCATTGTGTCCAGTGTTCTGTGAAGACATCTTCTGCCCAATTCTCTTCATGTCAACCTAGCTGACTCTCTCTATCCCCACCATGTTCGGAGGCCTTAAAAGTCACAGTTTGTCCAAGCTTGCCCTCTCCAAATTCCTTTCTCAAAGCATGTAAGCAAAACCAACATCTGTTCTATATTTTCTCAACTCGAGTTTTACAAGTCTAGCTACTATTCCTACTTCTCAGAACATTTTTTCAAAGGAAGGTTCGGTGGTATTTTGAGGCTAAATTACATATCATTTGGTACAAGATCTGCAAACAATTCGATACCAACTAAGACAAAAAAATGTCATGAAACCACCAATTAACTTTTGATTTAGTCGAAGCCATTTTCATCTTTGCTTGTCGAGTCTCAATCCCAATCTCAAATCCAATTATACTTTTCGTGTGAACTCTAAAGAGGTGTAGAGAACAACATTAAATCAGCCGTGACTAGCATTCCTGTACGTAACGACGAGACGAAGAAATTTCTATTCTGTAAAATGGACAAAGTTCAACTTCAGTCTCCAATTGTTCAAATGGCTTTGTCAAGACAAGACAAGACTCCGGGACGGCTTCTGCTTTTTCTCAGCTTCCAAACGGCACAGAAATCACTTCAATCCAATTCCAAAAATCCCCCAGGAGTACAACTAGTTGTTGACAAGATTTGGACAAGTCCAAAAATTGGAAATACAAAAGTGTGCAAGTACCGACGAGATTGACTTTGATTTTTTTGAATGGACTTTGAACAGCCCTACTTATCATTAGCCATAATCAGTTGATGAGTACTTGAAAGCAATGCTCATAGCCTAGGCCCTGGCCCTGGCCCTGGTCATTGCCATGCCATAACCATGCTGTTTAATGTTAGTAGCATTCGCATTCATCTAGTCCCCATTTTCCCTGTTCTACGTAAGTGCCTTATGTAAGTCCTTATACAAGTCCAAACTTGTCATTTCAACAGGTTTGCAAAATTGTGTCGCAAAAAAATTTGCCTAGAATCGTTCAAATCTGCTTTTTTTTTGTAACGCTGCCGTGGAATTGTCCAAATATTTTTTTGCATTCTATTGCCTTTTGGTGGTCCCAAAGAAAACCTTTCTGATTCGAGAGGCAGAGGATGCATCCACGCAAAGGCCCTGCCTGCACTAAAATAATACTAAAAAGCTCAAGTGAATTACAGTTTTGTTTTTATTTTTATTTGGCTTTCCTTTCATTCTCAGCTCTTAGTCTTCGTCTTCGGTTGACGTTGACGGGGTCTGGCCCTCATCATCGCGTAATTCTCGCAAAGAACTTGATGACTTTTTCATAGACCACTCAACTACCAACCCCAAGTGTTATGCCCCTACTCAAACACTCGTCAAAAATTGTAAATCACGGGGCATTTAAACATCATCTTGTCTGCCACACGACGATTACAATTATTTCTTACATAATTCATTCAGAGTGTGCAAGACACCCCTAAGCAGGATTTGCAAGGATTTGTGCATTCACCGAATTTTTTGAAAAAAGTTTTTTGAAAAATTTGAAAAATTTCGTCGAGCGTATTTTCTTAACCTATGGCGCAACTTGAAACTCGAAGGTTCCAAGTTGCTATCCAAAAAAAAATCGATTTCGAGTTATTTTCAGAAGATCTGCTTGCTTAGCTCTAATGAAGTTTTCACTCGAGTGAATCTCCCAAAAAAGGAATTTCTTTCCCGGATGCTGGCATTTGCTTTCTCCATTCCTTCCGAGACGAGACGAGGCTTTCATTTCTAAATGACCATCATGAATTACCAGGTCTCCCATTCAAACTTCACTTTATCTTTCTCCCGCAGTGAAAGCGGAGAAAGCACACAAAGCAACTCGGCAGGGCTTAGCCAAAACCAAATGTTTTTCAACTAGGGAGGGAATCAAACTTCTTTTGGTTGAGACGAGTTAAAGTCGGTCGGTTACTTTTTCCAAAAATCCTCCATTGTTTCCTGGACAGAGTTACGTACGACGACGGCATCCAAAAAGGTTTACAGACAGAATAAGTGTCATTTCCAGCCCTCGCTCCTTACTTGCTGCAACAAACTGCAAAAAAGCAATTAATTTAGAATCGTAATTAACAAAGAAGAGTGTAAAAGCGTCCAGAACAGCCCTATTCTACTCTAGAAACAACTCAATCTTATGCATCTTTAATATTAAGGGAACGGAAGGCTGGTACTCTGGCTCTCTGCAAAACTTTGCGGGACAAAATTGGAAAGGTTTCGAGCGTCACCTACGATGAAAGGCTTTGCGTTTGGTTTCAAGTTTTCTGGCTTCAAGATTTTCTGTATTCCTCCGCCAAAAATTGAGCAATACATGATACATCTGCATGTGAATCATGGATTGCTCAATTTTACTAATTTTATTTTACGGCTGGCATAGCGTGATTTTGATACATCTTGATGCTTTTCAAATTCAACTCTTAACGATGAGTGTGTTGTTCTCCATTCCTTGCGAGACGAGACGAGGCTTTCATTTCTAAATGATCGTCATGAATTACCTTAGGATGTCCCATTCAAACTTCACTTTATCTTTCTCTCTCTCCCGCAGTGAAAGCGGAGAAAGCAAAGTGGATTTTACCCGCTGCGCTGCCTGCCTGCCTGCCTGCAAAGATCAATGTTTTTCAACTAGGGAGTCTTGTTCGGTTGAAACGGTTTGGCTAGAGTGGGGCGGCGGGGCGGGTTACTTTCCCCAAAATTCTTACATTGTTTCCTGACGTCGGCATATTAGCAACTAATTGCAAAGTTCGGCAGCTGAGCTGCAGGGGCAACAACTCAACATTACGTTGTTTGACGATCAGAGTCAGGATCAGGCAGACAAAGTAGGCGAATCTGCTGCTTTGATTACCCATTTTATGGGTTAATGGATGAACTTTTGGCGGCTAAGGGTCATCACATCAGAGCAGAGCAGAGTCGGTTACCGGTCATTTCCGGCAGAGTCGGTTAACGAGCAGAGTCAAGTCGCTGAGGGCTAATGTCCAAACATAAGAATTTACAAGCCTAGTCAGAGATAACTCACTCATTCAGCCCCTCAGTGTTTGGCCTTTTTGGCACGTCATTTAGAATAATATCCACCTCGAATAGGCTGGCTAATATCCCAAAGTGTCTCATCAAAATTACCGTAAGGTATTCAATAGTCCTTGTCTTTTAGTCTTAAATTTCACAATCACTGGATGGATTTAACAAGGTTGGGCCTACAGCTCCAATCCAAGCAATGCGATAAAAAATGAAAAAATTTATGTGATTTGAAGATCATCTGAGTAATCTGAGATATCTGAGATCTGAGCAATTCGATGTCTTATTAGCACTTGTAGTCCACAAAAATGCTGCATCGTAAAGACCCGTTTGAGTGGCACTTTGACAGACTCTCTGCTCTTTTTTGAGTACTCATCTCAATCATTGTATTTTTAAGGTAACAGTAAATCAAAAATGGAAGCCCCCCTTTGACACAGAAGGGAGGTCCAGGTCCACCAGGTCGTCAACACAAAAAGTACTTTAAAACGGCTAAATTTGTTTTTTATTCTTATGAAATGGTCTCTTTGCAAAGAGCAATCACGAGACAAAGCAAAAGCTTAAAAAGCTTATTTTCCCCATAAAACTACTGTAAATATGAACCCTTACAAATCAAGTAGTAGTAAAATGAAAAAAGTACGCGGTTTCTTTCGCATTCGCACTTTCAACCCACAAATCCAACGATCAATCCATGCTTTTTGTGCCGTTTAGTTTTTGCATAAAATTTGTAAATGAGGTGATTGGCTCGTTAAAGTCGTTATCACTCAAATATTTTTTCTGTTGAATTTCCGGAGCTCAACCTGGGCTCCGGAAAAGTGAACTGGTAATGTGGGAGTTTGTCAGATAATTCATGCAACGCAACGATTTTATTTTGATTGGAGCGTGGAAAAGATTGCGCCTTCAGTTCAGCTGGAGGTGAAGAAAAGAAAAATTCCAAAGAATCCATGACGGCTGCTCTTGCCTTAGCCCTAGCCACTGAAAAAGGTGTCCCAATTCTTCTCATCCCTTTCTTTTTTTCAGGCGCGTTTTTGAGCATACAGGAATTGCAGGGTGACTCGTTTGTAAAGTCGAGAGTCCAATTCTATCTCCACATTAAGAAGAGCAAATGTGAAAATTACGAGAACTTTTGCTTAGCAAAACAAAAACAAAAGGATTGTGAAAAATCGTATGTATTTTTAAGGGGTAACAGTAAATCAAAAATGGAAGCCCCCCTTTGACACAGAAGGGAGGTCCGGGGTCCACCAGGTCGTCTGATCGCAGAACACAACAAAAAGTACTTTAAAACGGCTAAATTTGTTTTTTATTCTTATGAAATGGTCTCTTGCAAAGAGCAATCACGAGACAAAAAGCAAAAGCTTAAAAATAGAACTGCTCTTTAAAGCTTGTAAAAATAGGTCGAATCCTTTTTATGAATTGTTTTCAAAAAATAAAAAGAACACTTTTGTCCTAATTTTTCTTAGCAAATGACAGTAGTTGACAAAGTTTTTTATAACTCTACGAAACAATCACAATCGAAATTTACAGAGCACTAAAAAAACGAGAACGGTTTAAAGATACGGTCCTTATAGTAGAGACCACCGTTTAGAAATGTTGGGTTAAAAATTTCTTTAGTTACAAAGACCCGTTAGATTGTGACAATAATCCTCTTTATTAATATCGAGTGTCCGTCAGACTGCTTTGTTACTCCGTCTAGGGAAATGGATAAGGGACGACCTAGCAACTCAATTCAAATTGAAATTATTTTTCATTTTATTTTTGAGCCGAGCCGAGAATTGTTTGTTTGGTTGTTGTTGGCATGGCCAAATGTAATGCGATGCAATGCTATGCAGCACAGCAAAATATTTGAGTGGAGTTGAGGTTGAGAGAGGTTGTTGACATTTGGTATTGAAAATTCCCTATAATGAAATGTTACGTAATCCAACGCTTGTGCATTGGTCAACCCACAAAGCAAATGCATCTAACATAACGTTGAACCTGGTCTTCGAGACGAGATTCGAGACGTCGATTGCTTCTGACTTCGCAAACCTTTCATCGAGTGACTGATTTCAAATTCAATCAAATTATTCGAAAAAGATAAATCGTCTCAATTTTTCTTCAAAGCTTAGGTGAGTACATTTAAAAAAATTTTAGCAAATGCGGCGCACAATCATGATTGTACGCTTCGTTTTCTCGTAGTGCGTGTGAATTCGATTTCAACAATGTTTCTCGGGACCTGTGTAAATTTGTACTGTTTGACGTCGATGAATATAT
>JAQGCM010002732.1:0-10551 GCA_034699705.1 Hymenaphorura dentifera
TACGTGCACAGAATTGGACGAACTGGTCGGTCACAGAAAACAGGCACTGCCTACACTTTCTTTACACCAACCAATTCCAAACAAGCCAAAGATCTCGTCGAAGTTCTGCGTGAAGCGAACCAGGTCGTAAATCCAAAGTTGTTCGAGATGGTGGAGAGAGGCGGATACGGCGGAAGAGGTGGATTCCAAAGTAAGTTAAATTAGACTTCATTGAAACCAAAACAGAACTAGCAAATTTTTCTTTACCGCAGTTGTGTAATATCAAATATTGCTTCTTTTTCAGATCGCAGCCGTTGGCGTCAACCCGGACAACAAAATGGAGGATCTGGATTTGGAAGCTACGGTGGTGGTGGCGGAGGAGGTTACGGCAATTATTAGGGTTTAGAAGCTGTATACTTCATTGTGTAGTGACTTTGTCATAACCACTTATTTCTTTGATTCAATTATCAGAAATTGGAAAGAAATTGGAAAGAAAACTCATCTCAGCAGAGATGAGTCGTACCTTAAATAGAAAATTATTTACTCTTTTTGTAATACCGCAACATTTTGTTCAACTTTTGTTGATCACATCCACCGCTGTGTGTAATTTTCCAATAACTTGGAATTCAGAAACTTTCCACAGTTTGTTCTGTTACAAAAGTGCAGTTTTGGGACAGTTTTGGGACTTTCTAATCTAGCTGAGAAGTATTGTTTTTCACTGCACATGATTCTAATTTAAAACTACTTTACTAACTAGTTTGTCCTACCGTCATTGAGGGAGAAATGAATTATTGTTTATAGTTCCTTGCCTAATATACAAATAGAATTTATGTAAAATAAATGGTTTAGTTCCAATCTTGAAAAATCAATATAGCTTTGTTCACTTCATAATAATTTCATTCGATCGTAATTCAATGACCGGCTAGATTTTGTGCACGTTGTGTGACATGACATGAAATTGGATTTATTGGGAGTAGAAATCGCCGAGCGTACAGTATCGCGATTGAAAACTAAAGATCTAATGCAAACCCCAAAATTTGTGCTACAAAAACCAGTAAGTCGCGAAATCAAAGTGTGATCGAACACCGGTTTCCGGATCCAATGCACACATTGTACTGCACAAGTGTATGTGTTTATGAAATCCAGAATGCGATCTCAGATCATCGTGGCTGACAAAATCTTAGCAATTTAGTCACACAGTTTCATAGAGCAAACCACAATTTATTGTTACATAATACAGTAATTGAAAATTGAACAACGTGTTTATATTTGCGATTTATTAGCGTAACTATTAATAAAATCTTAGGAAGAGAACAAAATTTAATATTTCTTTACAAGCATTAGCGAAAATTTATGTAAACCATTGTATACAGGCAAAATTTAAGTTCAGTTGAAAAAGTGATTGAAGCCCAGATTTTAGGGTGCAGCGAAAGCGAAATCACCAAGTCCAATCAAATGCTTGAAAGAGAATTCATCGCCTTCATATTTGGCTAAGGCAGCCGGGCTCTTTACGAATTCTTTGCAAATCTTGATGTAACCATCTTGATCAATGTAACCCGTCTCTAGAATTCAAAATCAATTTTAAAAATCATTCAACACTTGATTTCGTTTGTCGAATGTAGATTTGACTTTTCTTCTTATTCTCACTCTTTGAGTCAAGCTCATCGATCCATTTATTCAATTTGATCGAATTAAAAGACTGGCCCATTTGGCCTAGGATTCCAGGGATCCGGTGCACCTCAATTTTTTGGACGCCATGATCAGTGAGTGAGGCTCTACGAAAAGTGTTTTGAATCACTGCAAAAATTAAAAATTATAAACGCCCAGTAAAAATCCTTTCCCTTCACTACTTTCAAGTTTTGCGAAACAATCGACAGATCTTACGCGTTTGCTTTGCTGTTTCAGTAGCCTACATAAAACACAAGAAACAAAATACTTTTATTAATTTCAGAATAGCAAATTGACTTGGGTGAGCTTGGAAAAAAATTACCATGTTCTTCAAAACAAGTTCTTGTAGTTTCTTTGAAATTTTCAAAATCAAATTTAGTGTATGAGCTTGGATAGAATACCAATAAATTTGTTTTGGTTTTGTAATATAATTTGGCTTTGGTTCTCCTCAGGCTCAGGTTGTATTTGACTTGACTTTGGACGATGATCAAACTGGCTAGCGTTGATATTTTTGAGCAGTTTATATAGCAAAGATTAAAGGTCCAAAAATATTTTTGCAAATGCGGAGAATTTTTTTGATGAAGCTATTCGCTCAACCGAATTGGTTTTGGCTGCCTTAGTATAAACATCCTTTCTGTTGGCTTAAGGTGCGACGTGGGAGTGCAGTCTGCAGAGTCCGCAGTCTCCGCAGTGCAACGAATTGGTCAGCCTAGCCGCACCTGGCTAGGGTAAGACTAGTTTAATTTTTTTATTTAAGTTTATTGATTGCTTGCATTATTATGTAACGTTGAAATCAATTTTTGCCTATTTGACATAAATTTTAACAGTAAAGATGTTTTTGTTCTTATCATATTTTCAAGTTCAACGCTAAAAGAATCGCTGAATTTGGGAAGAGTCATCGGATACTTTTAGATTCCTTTAGCAAGAGCTTGTATCCCATCTGTCATTGTATCGCCAGATACGTCGCAGTAGTAGTTTGCCGAGATTACTTATTTTTTGCAATATTTTACGAGGCTCTTCACATTATTTTAAAGTAACACTTAAGCTAAAAACTGAACTGAAAGTTAAACATTTGCGCATCAAGCGCCGAACAGTTTGGCAGTTGAGGCGAGGCCAATTATTGAATTAGCTAAATAAAAAAGTTTTGTTCAGTAGTCAGAAAGTACATAATATTATAGGCAAAAAAAGCTATTCAATTTACTCAATAACAAGGAAGACATCCCCATTTATATAAAGATTTTGATTTTTGCCCTTTGAATGAATCTCTATGAATGATTGACTGATTCAGATTTTAAATTGAAACGATAGCCAAAGAACATCCAGCAGTCCAATCTGAACTGTTTATTTCGTGTTTGCTAGCCCACAAAGTAATATCTTCAACCAACTAGATTTTATTCAAAAATCGAATTGTGCTATCTTTACTTTTTTATCGATTCGATTCACTTGGCCCACCGCTACCGCTCTCAGCATAAAAACTTGACGAATATGATGAAATAATTTCATTTCTAAAATGGTCTGCAATTAAACTTTTACAATTTGCAATTTTTGCTTTAGAGGTGGTGATTAGATGCCTTTGGATTATGCACAAGCATTGCTGCGACAGAGTCTTAGCCGTACAAAATGGAAACCAAAGTTGTTTGATGCTTTACAGGAGAACGTTTCAACTGATTTTAATAAAGCGACAATCGAAACCGTTGAGTGTATTTTGTTTTAGTGAAGATCTGACCAATTCTGTACTGGTCATCGATTGCTTGTCAAGGTTGACCTAGGTTGTTGAGTTTTTCCTCAACTCACAATTGGACCGTTTTGTGGGGACTCAACTGCTAAACCTGGTGTTGAATTGATCTTCCAGATTTTAGATTTCGACTTTATGTCAACTGGGCTCACTTTTTCTAATAGGACTGTGGTTTTTGCCTTGGTGTGATCTTCAATCATCAACATAAATCGTGAAAAATGCAGAAAAACTTCAAAACCTTATTCGAAAGAGAAATGTTTGAATATAGTGACGACTGATGACACACTAAATTAGCTTCCTTTATTTTTCAAGAAATAAATACAACGCACTACTAACTCTAACTTTAACTGACAACCGAGTTCGGTTGCAGATTTACGTAGCTTACAACGAGTACGTAAAAGATTGCATAGTGCACTGACACTGAAAAGTGAAAAATATAAGTAAATCAGAATTGCTGAGATGCAAGAATGAACAGATTCAGTGCACAGCGTTGTTCCAAGAAGATTCAAGGCATTGCGAAATCCTCTCTGTTGATCAAACTTTTGAATCCGAATTCATCAAGTTCGCTTTTGGCCATTGCAGCCGGATGTTTGATGAAAACCTTGCAGAGCTCTGTGTAGCCAGGCAAGTCCAGTAAGCCCGTACCTTTGAAAATGTGGTACAATAATAAATTACTACCATCAGTTTCCTTGAGTGAAATATTTTTTTTGAAAAGAATCAACGTTACAAGTGCAACAGAGATCTAACCTTCTGGATCATGCTCATTAACCCACTCTCTCAACTTTTTGACATCATATGGTTGACCCAACTGGCCAAAAATTGACGGGATCTTTTCAATGTCAAGTTTCATCATGCCTTGGTCTGGAATAGAAGCTCGCCGAAACGTTTTTTGAATCACTACAAAAATAAGAGGAATTTAATTGAACTGGACCTGGCAAAGTAGTAAAACTATGGAATCTTACGCATTTCTTTGGGGACTGTCTCAGTCTGTAAAATAAATACAATCAAAATGTAGTTAAAATTTCTATCAAAGTTTCTGGCTAGATTTTGATTTTTTTGTGAAAGCTCAACAATAAAATTTAGCCATTATCAATTAATTTAAGCCTCACCATTTTTGCTGAAAATGCAAAATTCTCTTAGGAGTTCTCTGCTTCAGTTTTTTGTCTCAGCTCTGCTGATCGGAGGCTTGAGTTTTGTAATTTGTTGTCGCTGTGTGCTGTCTGAGATTAACTCTGATTTATTGTTAGCAACAGCCGATTGTTTTTATACTAAATCCACCAAGTCCATAAATGTGTTGAAATTCTGCGGCGCAGATTGTCTATTTTTCTTGACACTATTTGGCACATTTCAACGTCCGGATTCCCGATCAGACGACAACACTGTTACATACTAATTAGTCGGATTGGATATGGCGATGGCATTATTGCACTTTGGTGCTTTGTTTATGTTTACATCTTCGTTTTGGAACACGGACAAATTTTCAAGGGTATGTCTGCCAACATTGAATAAAGCCAACTAGTTTTTACTATTCGGAGGTGCACCCGTTTACCAGAAATTCTGCCAAACCAGAATGTATTTATTACTTTCACATCTGCATTTATTTTTATCTTTTTGCGTAGTTTCTGTACTTTCAGACCGGGAGTTTGCATGAAAGTGAAAGAATTGCGTTTTTGAATGACCTAGGATTGCTGGAACAACAAAGACTTTCTTAAGACGTGCGCGATGCAATGCCAGCGTAGGAAGTAAACTGACATCTTAAGACTACCTACCTCAACATGAAAACAACTCTAGTGTAAACGTTACGGGGGTTTTGCATTAGCGGCAGCCAAATCTAAAAATAAAATCACCCATTTCAATCTTGTATGAATTTCCATAATCAACTTATCGAAGCTTTACCTGCATTTAGTGTCGAAGTTTTATCAAATTAATTTTTATTTGGATAGCTTCTGGAAATGTAAAATGATCTATTAAAAATATTGATGTAATTGGTGTTTTCACAGGTTGTCAAAATACGATCACAACTGCTGAGTACGAATTATTCAATCAAACCAAAGTCAAGTCAATCTGTCAATCGCAAAGACAGCAGATTGGAAACGTTTGAAGTTTTGCTTAGCTGTTTCATTATTTAACAGATTCTCAATTATAAATAGCCATTAAAGGAAGAACTACTGTTTTATCTGAGCTATTAAAATTCCTAAAAAACTTTGGCAGAAATGCAAACTTTGAAATTCCAGTGTCGGTAGGTTTATGAAATAAATATTCGGTCTCCAATGTAGTATATACAAAAGGTAATTCATTAAAAAATTTCGACTTTGCTGTAGTAGAAAGCTTACCTTAAGGAAAAATAATTACCCTTGAATTTTTTACAGAGCCCGTTGAACCCGTATGGGAGCAACGTTAGTGACGGTAAACAAATCGCACCGACTTTTTCCAAAAGCGCTTAAGGTTAGCAAGAAACTGGCGACATAATTTCAAGATTTCATTCAATTTCAGATTATGATGAAATATTAATTTTGGATCTTCATAATTATTTCAAAGCAATTAACAGTTGGGCAGTTTGAATTTCTTGATATGTGACGCTATCGGTAAATATTATGAAAACTTCTGCAGAAAAAATCAAAAAGTTTGCCTTGCTGATCTCATTTTCCTCATGCATTGTCTTACAATATTAGAGCAGAGAAGTGAAGTGAGTGTTTAACAAAAGCCAAATCTCCTTAGCAGAGGAGCCCTCACAATCTCCTGCAAGAGCAACACGTTGAAACTACAGTCGGCAGGCTTGCAAGTTGCTGAACGAAAAACTACCACAATGAAAACCCTCAACAATTATGCCGTATTGGACGGCACTGGTGGTACAAGCTACGTACATTAAATTTCGCTTCACATTATTGCCTTTTGCTGGCAGGTAGAGTTGGTTGTTGGCTGACTGACTGAGTTGAGTTAAATATGCTTGGACAATTTTCTACCTACATTAGAGCCACACTGTCTACTTTTGAAACCCAGTCTCATGTTGGTCAGTACTGCAGACAGTAAGAAAGGTCTAGCACCAACAATTATTGTACAATTTGCATTTGCTTCAGCAATTGTAGGTCTTCAGTTTAAACTTTCAAATTATCCTTAAATTTTTCAACAAAAAAGAAATCACTTGTCCTTCATTATTTTCACACAAACACATGCAAAGCAATGATTATTATAAAATTGTGCAAAAATAGTTAAGCTAAAAGTAAGCAGTTTTTAATGAAGCGCAGAAAAAAAGTCTCAAACACAACGCTTTCACACCAAGACCAACACCGCTGCCGCAACTCATCAGACTTTTTGCAAAGTGTCAAAAGTGGCATTTGAGTTCCAGAACTTTTTGAAAAATTTGATTGCTCTTGAATTTTTCAAGTGGACTGACTCTGCTAGTGCTGTGTATTGAGTTACATTTTTGTCAAATTCAACAATAAGCTGCTGCAAAAGTGCAAAGTAAATGCAATGATGCAGCAGGAACAATTGTGAGAGTAACGAAGCGAAGCACCACGAACTTGACTTGAGGGCTACAAAAAAAAATACCATCAGTCATTTAATTGCAGGTAAAGTTCCTAATCCCATTGCAAACAACCATAGCCAATGTCAACTGCCAACTTCCAATAGCAAGTAAATTCATTTAATTTGGCAATTTCAGTTTTTAATGGGGAAAACGAGTTGTGTTCTGGACAAGACCAAAAAAAAATAACCATTATTCATTAAGAGGTGATGATGATGATGATAGTTTTTAAGAGTCAAAAAAACTCACTAAATCACAATAGTAGGAAGCGGTTCGACTTGCAATGCAATAGTGCAAATGCAAAGCCCATTCCATAAAAATGGTTTACGAAATCATCACAGATCACATTTGCATGCAGAATGCTAGTTTAAGTTACTTGGTTTTTACAAGCATTGTTTTTTTGGATGACATGCAACCGCAATTTCCTGATTCGATTCTATTTGACTATTGCGTGCATTTCTATAATTACAATCTGATGTAGTTCCAATGAAATTTTAATATAAGGATGATCTTTGGCTGTCAGCAAATTCTTTCCAAGTTGTGTCTTGAGTGGAAAATACCTTTTTTGTGTACAGTAAGTACAACAATCCAAGAGTCATTTCGCACTTAAGACATACCAGAACAGAACTGCACAGGACAGACAGGTGAATCAAGTGCAATTTTTTTTCAGATGGTAAGTGTGCAATACAAAGAAATATTAATTGGTTGCATTTGCATAGGAATTTGCACGTCAATTGCATTGGATATTGGATTGCAATGATTACATTCACAGGCTAGGAAGCTTCTTCTAGCTAGTTTGAAGTGGTTCAAAGCAGATTTAGTCTAACAGTCAAAAGACAAAATAAATATGACTGACAACAGTGCATTTTGTGCACTCAACTTGGAGCATTATTGCATTTCTTTGAAAGGGTCATGTTATATTGTAACAAGTTTGCAGCAATGCCTTGCGCCTTGCATTTGCAAAACAGCAGGCAATACAGTATTAAATTAAATTGCAAGTCTCAGATTTCATTTTAATTGAAACCAAGTTGAACTTCGAGACTAGCAGCAATGACGACGTACGATGGAACTCAAAGAGCAAAAGGACAAAACGTGTTAGACTCGTTTAGTTGTTTAGGCTGCATTTCCCCCCAAAGTGATTTCTGATTTCATTGCATTATTTGCATTTAATTTTTCATCACTCACTAGTTCTGAGAATGGTGATTCGCGATAGGCATGGGTGATGGGGATCAAATTCTTCAACAAAAATCTTTTTGATAAAGGGAAAAGACAAAAAGAACAAGTTACAGGGGTGATGTGATGGGTGACTCTTCTTTGTTCTTAATGATTCTTCCAACTCTGAAAGACTTCATATTCTCATAAATCTTCGGATTAAACAAGCTAAGAAGAGTCACTCAAAGATTCGAAGTTATCCATGAATCCTCAAAAAACTGGTACTGGTTTTTGGCCATTTTTAGCCATTATCACCAATGGGTGCACGCGCGAGCAAAACATAATTCGTACAAGTTCTTCTGCCACAAGACGACCAGGCAAACACAACAGCTGTTCTCGCTGGCGAGAACTAAATAATTTAGTGTAATTTTTATAACTTCCCTATTCAATATTTGTGATCCATTTTAAAAAAGTTTTAATATCCTGTTTTGAATTATTGTTATTCTCAGACTCGGCAGTAGCACTAAGTACAAGACGGAGTTCCGCATTCCAGATACCTTCCGAGGAAGCCGTAAATAAAATTTGGAATCAGGACGACGACGGCAACAACTTGGCTTTTTTGCAAACCTTTAGCACCTTCGCCAAGTATCACTCACTGTAATGAAGAAACAACGGAAATTTGCAATAACTTAACAAAAGTGCCATAGCCCAGTTGGAGTTGGAGCCGATTTCTTCAAGCACCTCTAGAACTTGAGCTCGTCGAATATTTTTTAGTTCGTTGCATCGTATTTTATGAAGACTCCACTACAAAATAAGCTACTACTTAACTCTGGAATTGAACTTGGTCAATAGGAGCGGCAAAAAAGCAAAAGGACGTGAATTATCTGCACCAAATATTTTTGACATTCGGAAATAACTTAACTTGACTTGAAGCCTGCATGAGTTTCCTGGCGTGATTTCAATTGTTCACTTTGTGAAGTTGAGTGCTCTTGGTGGTGCAGCCTTTTTGCTTTGCTCAAGTGCGTAGCGAAAGCAAAAGGATTTGTAATTTGTACTTCAGAGGTACAAGAGATTTGTACTTCTCTTGTGGTGCTATTCTTGTGTGGACAGGCTCGGCAATTACTGCCATTCTGAAATCATAATGCTAAGAGCCGTTAATTGGGTTGAGAAACTGGGTCAATTCTTTAATGGTCATCACGGTCGAGTTCTAAAGATTTTAATACTTTTTCTTTGTGCCCTCGGCGTTCTCGTCGGAATCTATCGCGTCCGCGGTCAAAGAATTGATAAAGAGTCAGAGGAGTCTGCCAAAAATCAACTCAGCAGGAGGTCAGCAAAACATTTTTTATGCTCTCAAATGGCTTTATTAATTTGATGCATTGCTTAGCACAAGCAAGTAGCTTAGAACAATTGGTAATTATTAGCAATTCATTGGTTTCATCGATTGTCGACCACAACAGCAGAAACTGAATTAGAGGCCCGGGTCACTAATGCCACTATTCATTCAGGAGGCTTATAAAACTTTCATGGTTACGGGTATGGCGAAAGTCCCGGCTTGTATTCCAACCCGTCCTTTGAGTTTTTACGGTAATGACGTATGTGTCATTACTCTGACCGCTGAGGAAAGTTAGTTGAGTTGTAGAATAGCAAACTGGTCACAGGTGATTCACTACCGCGCTGCAACTTTGTAAGAAATTTATTCCATATTTAGCACCTGCCAATGGCCAAACCAAACCACAAAGCACAACAATTGCATCGATCGAGCACACTTAATTTCTTGTTTTATGTATTGTTGTCCCAAATGGTGGATTGTATTCCTTGATAACTTGATTCGATGACGTCATGGAACATTTTCATGGCTAACAGTAATGGTAGATAAAAATGAAAGTTTTCTGGGGGGCTGTCAATTATTCTTTGTTTTTTTTTATTGAAATAATATTTTCAGCTCAACATTATTTTGCTGAGGATGACACATTTAGAATGGTAAAAAATATTTAAATTTGGCCTCCGAAATATCCCTTTCCAAAAAACACGTCTGACTCTCTTTATTAATGATTGAAGAATAGGAATTGGAACAATAAATTACTGTTCAACATCTTAACCAAGGTCTGGAAGTTGTTGTATTATATATTTCCAAAAAACAACAACCAGAAACGAATTCTAACCTGTTTCATTCTTGATTGCTTAGCTTTAGATTGTTCAGAAAAATTTATCGGTGTTTTTCAGTTGGTTGAAGGAAATGAACTAATATAAAATTTAAAAATTTTGTAACCAAAACGGATAGATCGGCTTTTTTGTGAGAAGCTAAATCAATCATCAATTTAAAATTTCTTGCGTTTTAAAGTAGCCTTTTAAATGTATTGCACCTGTATTTTTACAATCAGCCTGGGCTGCACTCAGAGTACTACTGTTGTGGCTCAAAGATCTAACCGATTCTCCGCAACAACGAATAAAAGGATCACTCAATCAAGAATAGGAAATGCAAGAAAGCCGGGGT
>JAQGCM010002733.1:0-10549 GCA_034699705.1 Hymenaphorura dentifera
GGGGGTGGGGATATGCAACACCTCAATCCACAAATGATTAATGCTTGAAGGCAGTAGGAATTAAAGTACACATGATATTCTACGAGATAGATGAGACGGGATTACTTCTATCAACTATTCACGAACAATTAATTTAGTCTGGTTTTGTGATGAACCAAAGTTTTAATCTATCCTCGAGTCCCAAAATTAAAAATTTTGGGGTAAAAATTAAAAAATAATTAATGATTAATTTCTAAAAATTGAAACAGTACTGTCATGATCCCAATAGATTTTAGGGCAAAGCTGCCAAATTTATTAGTCTAGTTGGTGTCATCCTCAAAGTCAAAAGCGCTGGCATGGGATGGTTGATGGTTGCATTCTGAATTGAAAGTTTGTGAGTGTAATTTGGACTCCACTCACTCATAACTTTCTCCGGGAGAAAGCGAGCATGACATTTTGGTGAGTGCTGATGAACTGCTGCTTGCTGCTGTGAATGGAATATTAATTGGGACGCAGCAGATGTTATTTTTTTCTGCTTTCACCATATTCATATGCACTCGTGAGCACAACCAGGACCCGAGGATATATAAAAATAGAGAGGTTCATCACAAAATAGCTAGCGCGCGATGCAATGCAAATGCAAAGGGAGGGCGACTCGAACTTACGACTACATTACACTACACTACATTTGTACCAAGAAGATGATACAGGATAATTATGAGATTGAGCAAACTGAACTGAACTGAATAGAATAGAATGTCAGTGTGAGTTTGTTAGACTGACACAGGGATATGGAGCAGCAGGCGAAACACATTTTTGGAGAGAGTCAAATAGAGAGAGAGAAAGAGGGGGGGGGGGGGGGTTGAAGGGGAAGACGAAGACGAGATCAACCAACAAACACCGCACACTATCGAAATAAACACTACAAGAATTCGTGATTATAAAGATCAAAATCTTATCCTGGGGGAGATGGGCACTGTACTGGCACTGAAATGAATAAAGAACTAAACGGGAAAGATGACATGGAGAAAGACTTTCTTTTTCGGAGAAAAATACTTTTTTTTACGAAGGTCAACAAAGAAGACATTCTACTACAGTTACAGTCCAGGGCGAGACAAATGAAGACATATGAGACTTAAGTTTTTGGGTAGGTAAGGCGGTGAAGGGAGAAAAGCACAGAGTTAAGATTTCAAGCTGAGGAGGAAAAGTCAAGCCTCTTTTTTATTTTAAGTAACAAGTTTATGTTTTTCTTTGCAATTTTACAATTTTGGATTGGACGAGCCGAGCCAGAGTTCAGAGTTTTTTTAAGAAAAGGGTTAACGAAGGGTTGGCGGTGGGGGGGGGGGGCGAGGTGTTGGTGTTGTAATTGCACTATAGTTTCAACTTACTGTTTCAAAATTAATTCTCATATACCATTCAAATCGACTTGGACTGCAAATCAGAAGGTTTTTTTTTATTTATGAAGATGAAAATGAAAGTTTGAAAATTTAGTGCAAAAATTGAGAGAGAGAGAGAGAGAAAGGGGTAAAAAACTACATTTTAAGTTTATTAAGGGTAATTATAGTAAGTATTAAGGGTACACGGTTTAAGAAGGTAGTAGGGGTAGTAGTTGGAAAACTAATAAGTTTAGTGTGTGGGGTAGTTGGTACCGACCTCTTTATTCTCCTAAGTCGGCCATAACAGGCCATTACCGCACGGAGATTTGTCCATTGTTGCTCGCCGACACTCTTTGATCTACTTCTGCTCTCAAGTCTGAAATACAATGACAATGAGGACCACTCTTTTCCATGGGTGGGAGACGGGAGAGTGTCAAGCCAATAAGAGGATTCCTTTTCTTCTCATCTTGGTGACGACTTATTGTATTAGATTGATCGCCTACTTTTTACACGCTGTCATAATTTTAATCTTGAAACATAAGCAGTGCATGACCCGAATTGCGAAATTACCTCTTCACTAAAATTCGCAAAGTGCTTAAATTAGTACGGCGCTAACTTAATTATTAGCTCAAATCACCTGCTGCTGTTTGTTGGTGCTGAAAAACTGCTCAGTAAAATTTGACGCGTTCAATGAAATGAAGAAATAAGCCTGCCGAGAATCATGACTACCACAAATGGGAATCTCTTATGGAATCGATAGACTGACACCCACCACCGACACCACTTGACAATCAAACTTTTACTTTACACCACAACCACACAACGAACGACGACGACGACTCCAGAGCACTACACCACTCACTACTTACTGGAACTGGACTCTAAATCTCCAGAGATTATTTCTCCACCCTGCCTACTGCCTTCGCCTCGTCGCCGACTCACTTTTACTCATCCATTTCTAGATGCAAGTACTATGCATGGTGTGCTGTGCACCTACATAAATTCGACACTATCTCTTTCCACGTTTCTCCAAACTAAATATTGACACAAACTGTTTAAAATCACCATTCGGTTTCGACATCCCTATGTACTACGTACGTATTACTTTATAATACTACCTCCCAGTGTCAGTCATTTTTGCATGGTGTCGCCCAGGAAGGTTTACAATTCTCATTTAGTACTAGTACTAATAGTACTGCCTTTTGGCTTACTTTTCGACTCCACTCATTTTCAATTAGTGCTTGGAGTCGTCTCAATTTTATGAAGTGCTTCACATGGAACGCGTTCCCTCGGAATTGATTTGCCAATCAATTTCATTTTTATTCACGGAATTGTTAAGGCATTTCGCATTTGGATGCAAAGTTTGCATTGCAGTTTCCAGCTGCATGTCGCACTCGCAATGCAATGAAACTGTTATAAAAATATTATTATTTTTTTGCCATTTCCAGTGAAAGTTATTTTGGCACAGTTCCCACTCTCCTCATCAACTACTTGGCTATATTACTTATTAGCATTCCGACAAGTGGCAGCGGCGGCAGACAGTTTTCTCTGCATATCGAGCGGGCTAGTGCGTGGCGTGTGGCTTTGAAATGAAACTTTGGAAAGAGACTGACTCCACAGTCTACAGATTGGCAAAGCCCAAAACATTTATGCAAATATTCAAAACATTAATCTCAATTTCTATTTCGTGGCGGAGTCTACACTACACAATACATTCAAATTATTCTGATAAGCTATTTTCATAGGAAAGCATACGCTTCAAGGGAGCCATCTTCAGCTCTGCCAACCGAGAAATTTCAACATTCTTTTTCCTCGAGTTTAAATTCATTCGTGCTACGTTACTACCAACTCGATTGCTTTGGCCTAGAAATTTCTATTCAATATCAATATCGTTTTCTCCAAGGCTATTTCCTGGTTTTTTTGACTTCGTCTTATTGATGATTCGGTCTTGGGTGATTTCAAGCACAATGCAACAATGCTAAGAGGACGATTTTGCTTATTGTTATAAAGTATAGAAACCGTCCAGTGGGTATGACTTGGCATCCCCGCTGGATGCAAAAGTAATATGTACGATGCACGCGTAGCTCAACGTAACAATAAACAAATTCGTGGTCTAAACATCGCATCGTACAACCAGCTGGCTTTTTCGGATTCTCCGCCAATTATTTGATATGACACTATGTAGAAGATTTCATTAGAGGGAAAAAGTAGACTTGACTATCAAAAACTGATGAGATCAGTGGATGCCGCCATCACATTCCATGGATTCAGATCACTGTTTATCCCTCAGCCCTGGCTTTTAGTGAATTTTTTCCTGTTTTTGCTGAAGATGAAACACATGGCGACTCGCCTTGCTCCGCTTGTTTTGATAAGGCTAACTTTGCAATGATTTTTAAGTCCAATGATTTCGTAATCAAACCAAATATGGCCACAGTCTCATTTGCATTAATTCTACAAAGCAGTTTGAATTGTTCGGCATACTGCATACTGCTTCATTATAATATATGAACTCTGAGCTTTAAACATAAGTTTCTAGATTAAATTGGTCCTACAAGATTTTTTAGAAACAATTGGAAATGTTACCGGTGAGCCGGACTCTCGGATGGAGACCTAGAGGAGTCATGAGTTTTACTGGTAGAGTCACTGTGCCGATCTGGTGGTCCGTCGGAGTGACTGGAAAGACTTGTTTGTCGAGATGCGTCTCCAAGGGCGGCGGATGAATGAGCCTGCATTCCTTGGCCCTTCGACGACACCCCACCACCCCCAAAACTTGTACCTTCATTCGGAGACTCAGAGTTATCATTGGGTGAGCCTTTTCCTTCGATTTCTTCCACCTGTCAAATAACAACGAATAAATTCAAAATCAACATTTTCCTTCATATAATTTGGAAAGGATTGCAGAAGATGCCAAAATACTCGACTCTAGTGAGGCGACGCTTATACTTACGAAACTTACAACTAATTAATTAACGGACTTAACTCAAGACAAGTAATTGCTAAATGTGCACAAATGCTCCTTCCCGTGAAATCTAATAAGTACGAGTGGAATGAAGCCGCAGAATTTGTTTCAACTACTCTAATGCTCATGAGGTTGCTCCAGGACCACCTGCTTCTTTAGCAGCCTGCCTTGGCCTCGTGTTTGCCAAATTTGATAATGCGAAGTTCATGGACTGGAGAGCAGATTACTTACTCTGCGAATTGAGCCCAGCTTTCTCTCAACTCAACTCCTGTCCACACTTCATCCAAATATACAAATTGTATGGTCTTAAAGTTAAACTTAATGTCGTACTCTGAAAATTTGCCACGAGAAACTGGAACGAAACAAGTAATTGGGTGTCAAATTTTGAATTTGGAAACTAGAAAATATAAAGACCTTATTTACAAAAGGCTTTCCTTGTTGTTTTTGGCATTCAGCAGTTCTACAAAACATACTTTTTCATTCAATAAGTTTCTAAGCAAATTCGAGTTAAATTGCGTAGGATTGAAAAGAATTATCGGGCGAGGACGGACACGGCGATGTCGTCAAGAACTTGAGACAAACTAGACAAAGGGATGATTCTAATGTTATTAGGAAGAACAACACGCATTAGATTCATGGATGACTCTGCAACCATTCGGAAACTTTAAGGATCTCTTTTTCAACGAACGAAAAACATATTATCCACGGACTCGGCTCATGTATTTAGATGGGCAAACTTTCCCTCGAATTTCACTCACTTATCGTTTGAATCCAGAGCGGAAAATTGTACTTTTGTGAAGAGTAGCAACCCCTGAATTGCGATGCGACGGTTTTCAAAACCCAAGTCTAAGGAGGCAAGCAAGGGACTGAGAAATTAATCAAAAGTTCCGTTATAAATTGTTGACATGGCATTCGGTCGACCTTAAGCAAGCCCGAGCTCTGCTGAATTGGCAAGGCAAAGCAAACCAGATCCGGATTTCGGACTTGGACCTAAAAACGTCTAGTAGATTTCAATGCCCAGTTTGTCATTGTGATTGTGACTGAGCATGACCTCATTAAAACTTATCTGCTTCTTCTGGGTATTGAAAACTTTCTTCCCTGACGCCAAAGGATGTACAATGTGAAATGGTAACGGTGGTGGGTATGGGTAGTGTAGCTGAACAAGCCCCTTGGATAAAGTAACAAGTGCCAAGTGCGGAACATTTCTGTTTTGATCCTATTTGTTGCTTGAATGGTGTGAAGAAAATATTTTTCTGAGATGATCGACTTTTCTACGCTTCAATAAATTCAAATGTTCTAAAAAGATAAATCGATATGTTTGCAAGTTTTGTTTTCTTCAAATTGACTTGCAGCTGAGAGTGATCTGAAAGAAAACAACGAGAGCTGCTTTTATCGGTGTGCTTCTAAGGGATGAATGAATGCACAAATCAATAATGACCAGACCAGACCAGGCCAGGCCAAACTTGAAAGAACCCATGCATGTGTGTACGTTTGTCCCAGAACAAACTTTTGTCACTTGATATTTTGCAAACCGACCATGAAATAGGTGCAGGGAGAAGTGGACGAGCACTTGGAAATGATCTTGTCAGTCTTTCTTGAGCTAAACTAGCTAGAGGCACTTTGCCCTTGAGATTCTATGAAATATTCCGTCTTAGCAAATCCTCTGGTGGAAACGATAAGTCTAAGAAGCAGTAAGTCGGCTTTCCTAAATGTCTTGACGAATTAAAAATGACATTTTTGTCTTTTGAGATTTTGTTCAAATGTTGCTAGTGTCAGCTACTGCTGTCACAATCTTAAAAGCTTTGTATTTTTCAAGTCAATTTTTATATGAGAGCAACGCTAGAGCTTCAGTAAGCTTCCGGGATTGAGTAGTGTTGCACAATTTCAAAATCAAAGGATCACGTAATGGTGGATTAAAATTGCAGCAAGTGCACCTCAATTTCTATTATACTGACAAATTGGTTTTGATTTCATAAATATTTGACCTTGTTTTCCTAGAACGAAGAGAGACTCAGAGATATTTGTGTAATATCTTAATTTACATTGAGCTTGCAAATTTCGCAGGTACTTCAATGGAACGTCTGACACAGGATTCGAAGGACAAAGGCCTTCCCCGGGCCCATGTCCCCCCCCCCCTCAACAATTTACCTTAGACATTGCACGTTTTCCTTTTTTGAATTGGTCTGAATGACTTAGTAGTTGCGGAGATTCGCTTGGTGAAGGGTTCAAAATACGAAACTCTAAACCTGCGATTTCCGAAGATAGAAATCTCTAAACCTTCTTTATTCAAACACTTACAATCTTCACCTCAGTGTAGCGTTTGATGGTGTTATCGAAAGTGTGGTGCTCAAGAAATATGAAATGGAAATCATGAGTTACAATGTAGTAGTGGGAAAATATCCATTTCAAGTCAAGAAGCCCACACAAAAAAGTCAAGCTTTGATTTACGTTTGATCTGAGCGAAACCTGAAACATTTTCCAGCCGTCTTCAACAGAAATATGCCAATGAATTGACTTCCAACCGTTCAATTCCGTTCACAAGTGCGTGACTAGTAGTGAAGGCAGTCAAATAGAATTTGCCAATGCCTTTCTCTCATCTTTAACTGAATTTCAATTTTGAAATAAGGTACTTTATGAGTTGCTGAAAGTACTAAAGACAAGATTCTCAGAATCGAACTAATAAATAATTCGAAGGATAACGCAAAGTGTCTCTCGAGCTTGACGGGGCCGCCAAGTGATTCACTTTCACTTGCCTCCTTTGAGTTGGATGTTGTTGGAATGAGAAAACCTTGCTACGGATATGTAGCAATGCCAAACTGCCAATTGCATTGTCAGGCATTTATTCTGCACGATGCTCTTCAGGCAAACCCATTATCATCCAAACCACGAGGAAAGACAATGTCTGCTTATTTTGAATTGGATCTCCTTTTGAAATGCGAACAATACTGGGGCGGGAGAGTTACACCATCCGGATTTGAATTAAAGCAATTTGTATCAGAACCACAGTTGACAGTTGAAACATTTTTGTCGAAAAAGTTTTGCTCATATTAAACGAGCCACAGTAAACATTAAACGTTAAACGCGAGTCGTAATAACAAATTCGAAAAGCGTTTGATGAAAGACTCAACACAGCCAATCGTAATGCTAGTAGTTTCTATGATTTGATTAGATGTTAGTTCCGATATATCATTGAGGCCATGGATCGCAATACTATACAATACTATAGAGAGCTGGGTGTTTTTTTTCAGGCCTAGGTTGAGCATTTTTTCACTCCAAACCTTTGGCAACCATTTAAACTTTGCAAGCTGATAGCAGATTTATTTGGCAGGCTAAATGCTTTTCAATATTTTGCAGCTGCTTTTGGCAGAGTCCGTTGTTTTATTTCTAGTTTGCATTTTAGTTTACAAGAAAGTAGTCAGAAATTCTAACTCAGAATTCGCATGAGTTCCTCATGAGCTAAATGGGATTAAATACGTATCAAAAGCATAGCTTTTCAGTCGGAAATGAATTTAATTAGAACTTCATTCAGGATTAACTGAATCCGATTCAAATGAATAGACTTGATTCAAAATAATGAGAAGAAAGTTTTTGCTTATTGTTGGTTCAAAATATGCCGAAACAAGTTTGAATTTCGCATTGAATCCATTGAATCGGAGCGAAAGTTTACGAAAATCTAGCAAGTTCCGCATTTGGAAATAGTAAAATATTTGTGCTAGAATGCTAACGCCTACTTTTGAAGAATTAATCTGTGCCTTTATAGCTCCAATCCAGTTTCTCTTCAAAGCCTTTTCTGCATCTAAAGCATATGTAGCAATTTCAGTTCTGGTATTGACGTCAAAGTTTCATATTGGGTGAAAGTTCCCTACCTTTTGAAACAAGGAAAACCAATTTGAGTAATTAAGTAGCTCTCTACACTCGTCCACCCATTCAGTCCACAAAGGCGACTCAGTCCAACTTTTAATCGATTAATTGGCGCATAATTTTGTGCATAACTGAGTGCAAATGTATACTTAGAAGGTTGACATCTGTCATGTATGCCACCTTTCGAATGTGCAGAAATAAATTGACTCGGGGTCGGGGTGAATAAATCGTGGAAATAACTAGAATTTGCAGCTAGCCGTGTATCCCATACCCTAATTCACACTCGCAAGACAAGAATGGTGTCATCGCCCTTCTTAAGTAACTTCAGAACTGCAGATAACTGTTGAAATGTCTTGTCCCCTCTTTAAAAACTCTTCAAAACGTGTAAATAGAACTGCAAAAATGTTTTGTTGCAATGATATCTGTTCTTTTGTATCTGTCACGTCACCTTCACTCTCAGCTAGCTGGAAAGAGCGAGATTGAAATTCAGGAGAGATTCAGTTTGCATGCCTCAGCACCGTATAAAGTATCATTTTTAAAAGGAGCAAGCTGTCCTTGTTCTGGGTGTCTAGCAAATACACAAACACAAGGCAAGCTTTCGTGGGCTGAAAAGAGACGACAGACACCCTATGCTTGGTATGCAAATTAAATTCCTTTCAACTAAAAATTCGTATTTACATAATGACCTTATACGGAAAGGCTGTGACTTGACGGTAAAGAATTCTCAATTCTGTTAGGAAGTTAGGACAGGAGAGGCACATCTTGCCAATGAAACGGAAGTCAGTACGTTTTTTTCAAGAGCAACTTGGGAAAAATGTAGAATGGTTAGCCGTTTAGTGCTCGTACTGGTTGGGGTTGGACTCGGATGGTCGAATTCAACTTTTGTAGGTCCAAGAATAAAAGAATCCGAACCCGATTTTGTCTGTTAGTTTTAACAATAATTGACAAAAACATGTCGTGTGTCACTTTGATATCGGCTTGCAACATCGATGACGAATGTTATGAATTGCGGTCGTTGTTGTATCAAATACATTTCAAACCAGCACAATCTCTTTAGATTCTGGCCTTTCTCCTTGCATATTTATATAAGTTTCCCTATGATTTTACAATACGAAGATTATGTATGATATTCCATGTCTTATATTGGAAATTCTACTAAAATCAGTTTTATTGCTGCTTGGATTTCAGCAGCTCGGGTTTCGAATTCCTAAAGTTGGAAATTGAGCTGTTAGGAATTTAGCAGGTTCCATGCTGAACCTGACTCGTGCCGTGCACTGCAGCAATACTCTGTACAAAAAAAATAATAGTTCAATTTCACTTCCTTTTTCTCTGAACGGCGTACATACAAATTCTGGGGAAATTGACTTTAGTGTAACCCTATGAAATAGAATGCCAGCCAGACTGCCAACCAGTCAGCCTACGAAGCGTTACGTTACATTACACCGAAGAAAACGAGGTTGAGTGCTTTCTAATCAAGACTCGATTCGTTTTTATTCTTTTCTTCACACGGCGGCGTCAAGAGCAGATTGCACTCTTTGTCCCAACTTACTTACAAGGGCACAACCTTAAGACGCGAATTTAGTACAATTCAAAGGAACTCAATTCCAACAGTCTCGTTTTTGTTGAATTGACATCTCACGTTTGGTTTAGCCAAAGTTCTGAGTACTTACATACATAACATTATTAAAACTTCTTAAAGGTACAGGGGGTTCAGGTGACAACAATATTACAATAAATACAAAGAGTTGCTACAACATTCGAAAGGATTCGCACGAGGCTGACCTCAGAATATATGCTTTTGATATTTGATAAAGTGGATTTTGCCAAAATTCTACGATTTCTTGTTGGCTCTGTTGAGTCGAATCTCAAATCATGAGATTGTTCAAACTTTCTTTACTATGCATGTATGTATGTTTCCCAATGAATTATAACTTTTGTCGCAAGTCGCGCTGTTTTGTGTGTTACAATTATGAATGGGATGGAAGAATTATGGACAAAGTTGAAACAAACGTACCCTACTGAGTTCCGTGACAGGGAACTCAGGCGGTAAAGTGGCAAAGTCCAAGTTGAGGAATTCTATGTCACCCACAGTCCATATTTGACTCACTGGTGGTGGGGTGGTTTGAGTCTTTCTCGGTTGAAACCAGTCGCGTCTTGATTTTCTCAAAGCCACGTTGAGGCTTTAACGGGTGCACATTTCTTGAGCTTATACAACCACCCAGAGAAAATAGACAAGACGACGAACACACACAAAACGTAACCTTGTCACGTCTCACTCGATCCACAAAACTGACAAAACATATGCTACTTCACCCAAAACTTGGCAAATTATTCTTTCCGACTAGAATTCAAAGTATTTCCAAGAAAGAAATAT
>JAQGCM010002734.1:0-10547 GCA_034699705.1 Hymenaphorura dentifera
GGTTCTCGTTCAACTCGTGAAGTTAGGCCAAATGAAATTAAGCTAACAGGCTAACACAGAAAGTAACAAATCTCTCTGTCTTCATCTCTCTCTCTCTCTCTCTCTGTTGAACTAATTTATTTCAGTTCACTAACACTTCAAACCGAAATCCAACAACCAAAATTCTACTGACAACCTTCTTTGGAATTATAATGTCGTAAACTATCACAATCAAAGTATCGTGGGCAAAAATAAAGTATTGAACAAATATAAGTGACCCCTTTCAGGGTTTTGACCAAAAGTGTCAATCAGCATAACGTTATCTCGAAAAATTAAGTATGGTTCCCAGAAATTAAATAAGAAATATGTTTGTCTTGAGATTATTTTGATAAGTTCGCTTAGGGTCTCGAATACCTTCTTGTCTCAATTTTCTTGTCCGCCACGAAATTGAATCATGCTCATTGCTCAATGAACGCCAACTTGATGATCTCTTATTTATTTATTGCCATATAAGATGTAAAGTAATGAGCTTTTGACACAAACAGGCCTGACTATTCATGGTGTGAATCATTTATGTCCAGCTCATTTAATCAACAAATTAACCAACGACCAATTTGTCTCGCGTTTACGATGCTCGGTCAAGCGAGGACGAATGAGTTATACAACCGACCCACCGACTCAACTAAATTTATTTCGCAAACCCTGCAACTACTGACTCAATCTCAGGCAGTGATTCCTAAAAGTCCTCCAACTTAACGATTCAACAACAACAATACTCTTGTGCCGAATATAATCGAATGGGAAAACAAGAAAGTTTGGCAACATGAAACTCATGGCTTCCTTCCCATGGAAAACAATAGCTCTCTCTTGGAGGACTGCATCTGAGGATCGATTACTGGAACTTTTCAATCGAAATGAAACAAGAAAACAAATGTTTTCCCTTTCTTTTTGTTTTATGAAAGAACTAGGTAGACATAAACAACGCATCCATCCTTCTTGGTAGGGTTTTATGTGTCATGTCATCTCATCTGTGCACAGTACACGCATGGTTCCACCAAGTTTTCTAGACTCAACCTGTTTCCATTACATATGGAATGAAACTACTTCACTGGAAGTTTTGAAAGAAGTAATTCTGCTACCATATATGTAAGCCCAAAGAATCCTGTTTGAGATTCAAAACATTCAAAGGCATAAAGAGGAAAGGGTTGATGTGATTACGTGGGACAGAGTCTAGCAAGTAATGCAGATACTTGAGCACGTTTGTCCATTAGTCCTCCTAGTCCATGTGAGCAAGGAGATCCATCACTTAAGTATTTTCGTATATTTGCTATAAATCACCTCTACATATTTCTAATGCATTGTCAGGAACATTGAGACCGTATAGTCAAGATACAGAGTGTCCTAAAATTGAGAAGCGTCCAAAGTAATTGGCAGAGCATACTGGGATGGAATTAATAAGAATGGTAAATTTTGATGGAGCTTCCTTTCGAGTCGAGTCTTAGCCTGAACCAGTGTCTACTAATGTCAAGTAAGGGGCACTTATTGCAATGTAAATTCCTGCTATCATATACGCTTAACGAGAAACTGTGTTGATACCATTCTGTCTGCAGAAAGAATCCCAAGCGGAAAGGCCATCAAAGACTCTCGAACAAATTCAACCTACCAAATATCATTGTAACACAATTGTCTGGCCACTAAAATATTTTATTAAGTTGAAAAAAAAGACCACTATTTTTTAATAATTCTTGTCACTAAAACTCCCGTGAACAATTTGCATCAATCGAGCAGTAATTCAAAACCAAATCGAGAAATCGATAGGACAGTAAAAATAAGAAACAGCTTCTGGAGAAACGTGGAAACAAATTCCATCATTGTCATCTAACATCATTTGTATCCGAATCTTGTTGAAGAGAAACACGAAAAAAATGCTAAAATGTCACGTCCCTAAAGTTTTCGTACCCACAGTTTGGATAAACGAAACGTGCTCTCGTTTTTTTCCTAGAAACATTTATCATTTCTTTCCTGACTCGAACATTCACCACGTCGAAGTTTTCTTGCGTCAGGATTTTCCGGATAGGTAATCATGGCCCATACTTCTTAAATATTCCTCCACCCAAAGCCTTTATGTAAATACATTTGGGTAGAGGTTAAAGGACCATCATCTTCAAGTCTAGTTCCTAAATTAAACCATCATGCCTCATCGTAATCACCAGTATTACGCAAGAAAGAGTCAACAAAAAACTCTCAGTATCACCAATCTTTTCACCCCCAATGAAATAGCATTCAAGAAAAAACTGAAAGCAAATGCCTAATAGTTCGGCGGACTTGTACAACTGCAAAGTGTTAAAAAAAATTCACCGAAATCCAAAATCCAGAAGCACCCTCCTATCCTAAGCCCGATATTAGACAGACAGATATCTCCTTCGAGCCTGCATACACAACCTACTACGTTACCTTACTCTTCAGCAGGAGAAAAAAAATTAAAAGTGCATTCACTGCAAGCACGGATTGCACTTTCTGAAATTTTATTTTTGGAACTGTTGCCTTCGCCAGACAGACCTAAGTCAGTGCAATGAATCTTGTATTACCAATTCCAAGATGAGCAACTGCTTACGTCGGCTAAAAAATGGTAAAGCATTCTGCGATGAAAAGAACACTCAGAATCCTGAACCAATGAACTACAAAATCAATTTTTCAGGTCGTAATTTTCCAATTTGTTGCACAGCATATTTCATCAATTTTTTTCCAAAAACAGCAGAAATACACGAGTCGTTAAAATTTCATAACTGCTCATTGTGCCCATCCATACATTTGCATTTTAGATTTAATCATTAAATCAAGGCCAGCATGCAAGAAAACGTTAATACCCGCATGGAAAACTCCATGTAACTTAAGGAGCAAATCTTCACAGTTTACCAAGCGTAAACTATTAAGGGTGTACGAATAAAAAACTCGGTTGGAATTCCTTCTAAAGCACGTGTATAGAATTAAACATTCAAGTTCAACGTCAATGCTTGTGTAAAAACGCATTTTCATGTTTAGCATATTGCAGCAGGCAACAGCAACCTATGTGTTGTGTAAAGGAGGTCATTATTCAAACTTTTAAACCGAACCCATCACCGTATCACATTTCATATCTTTCAAGTTCATTAAACCATTCCCTGCTTTAAAATCACTAAACTCAGCAATCGTAAAAGCCTTGCTCAGCATAGCATGGCTACACATAAAATTTGCATCATAAATTTACAATTGCGAAATTGCAATTGTCAACCAACCCTTGGCCCTTCCTCATCAAATCTTAACAGCCAATGTAATGTTTAATAACTTATCACGGAGAGCGTAAAGAATAACTACGGTTAAATGGAAATGGAGGTATTTTACACCATAAAATATTAGGCAACCAACCACCTTTGTACTAAAAATACCTCTGCCAATAACCTCATCAAATGGCATTCACGAAAGAGTAGTCTCTCAAAAATCTTAGTTACAATGCTGCCTTCAAATTAAATTTTACATCTCTAGAATGAGAAATCCTTTCCTAGAATTATATCATCCGTGAGATGGGAACAGAACCTAAGTTGCCTATGTTTCTAGTGAAGATATAAATGACAGCTCCTCTGCTCTACGTTGAGCTAAGCTTCGACGTATGAATGTGACAGAGAGAAGCACAACACAAATGTCGATTCAATTGTCTTTGTCAATTGTGACTGTCTGTAGACTGTACTTGCAGGGTCACGTAACTCACGTTCAGACTTACTGAATCCATCAAAACAGAACAACTCCTAAGTTAGTACAAAAATATTGTGCGCATTCATAATTCTATGCACTTTCAACCTTGAGCAGTTCAACGTCTTCATTTATTTAACGGTGCCGTCATCTCAACTTTGTGTACCCAAAGGGTGGAATTAGCAAAATCATTTGGTTCGGATCTCACTAATGCTACCGTTCGTAAAATGTTGTTATTAATTTTACAAATGCATGATTAATTTGCGTCATTTCAACAGAAAACCACGTAGTGTTGACCTGACCGTGCTGGTGGTGTTATAAACGCTTGTTGTTTCTGGGTATTCCATGCAGGCTTCCTAATTCGAATTTGCCCTACTACGGTAACCCTCTAAAAACGGCTTAACGCTTAACCCTCAATTTGGGATTTGGGAAAACCAGAGGGATAACGATATTGCTTGGAATTCGGACTTTAAGGTCGGACGACCTTCCAATGCAATCAGATCTAAGATGACCTCAAACTGATTCAAGATTAGAATGGTTACGATAACACTTCCGTCCCGTTAAATACCGTCGTCACATCGCTAAGCAAAGCCTCCCCCCATTTCAAACACATTTGGATCCAACTTACTGAATTCGATTCTCTTTCTAACTCAACGTCATAACTCCGTAGACCAAAGACCAGACCAACGTAGTTCAGCGGCGATAAGTTGATCGTAAATATTTAAGAATAATAATAAAAAAATACCTGATGTGACAAAAAATAACAAGACTCAGTACAAATATCACGTAATCTTAGTGTCCAAGCAATAGCCTGATTTGACGTTCCACTTAAAAGTTGGACCCAAATGGTCCTCTTAAACCATGCTCAATGTTTTGAAGTGACAGGTTAGGCTTGAGATGGATCAAAAGGTGCACAAAATGTACCCGTTTAAACTTCCAAACTTCAATTCTGAAAGTAGTTGAATGGCACGGCACACTTGTGCTTTTAAAGAATTTGCAAATTTTTCAATTTGTGAAGTCTCGTTTGTCACTCGCAGCACTCTTCCCGAGACAAATTGATGAGTATGATGAGATTTTGAAAAAATATTTCTGACGAACACGTATACTCGACAAAAAAATTTAGCAGAATGCAGAAGAGAGAAACTGGAGAAATTGCCACGGTTCCGTTTCACATTTCACTTCATAACCACAAAGTACATTAACCACAATGGACTAAATGGAACAAGTGCACAATCCAATGGGTATATATTAGTGACAGTTCATGTGCGAAGGAAATGCAAATGAACAGACACCCTCACACTCCAGAATCACTCCCAATTCCACAAATTATTCCAATTAATTGGTCCAAATAGGCAGAACCAGATTTCACCTCTCCTCGTTCATATGTAAAAATCTTGGTGTGTGCAGCCCATGAGTTTTCACAATGGGCGCGTACGACAGAAGGGTAGGGTAGTATTTGCTGTTTTCTTTCTGAATCTCTCTCAAAATAACTCTTTTTAAACTAATCCGTACTCGACTATAAAAAAACTGAAAATAGAAGGGAAAAAGGAGGAAGTGAGTCTGGAGAGTCTCACCAAGTAACTAAACTTGATTCCTCTTCAGAAAGTGGAGGACCTCCCAGTCTTTCATATGTATTATGTAAATGGAATGTAATGGAACGGAGGTTGAGATTGGGATGCTGTAAATCTGTGACTAGTTTTTTGGGATTGCTAGCTTCAACTTCAAGCTTATGGTTGGACGTTTTAGGCATTTCTTCGTTCACTCACCCTGCCCTGCCTCTTCCCAATGTATGGGATGGGGTTAGCCAACAAAGTTAGCTTTTACACATGGTAGAACAGAACATTGCATTGGATGGATCGCTAGTTGGATTACCATACCATTTTACGTACCTTGGAAAAAATTCACATCTCTCTCATTCTCCTATTCAGAAAAAGGGTGGAAACAGGCGCGTCGTCAACCCTTTCCATGCCAATTCTTTACATCATTTCTAACTCTAACCAACATTAATCTCAGCATTACAATTTACCACCACCACTAAAGACTATATAAACCAATCGCTAAGTTAAGCCTTCAGGCTAACAACATTCACATGCATCTAACTCTACCTGGTTCGTTAACGTTGGCATTAGCACAACAACCTTCTTCCCTTTGCACGACTGCAAGGCAAGTGCCCAGCATCGAATAGCTGTGCAATTCTAGCACCACAGGTAAAAAACCACCTCATTCTTATTTATTGCAACAGCAATTGCAATGCAATCCATTCGACCAACCCCATGTCATCTCTTTGGAATGAAACTCACATTCATGACAGACAGAGAACCAAGGGAATCATCATTTAACTGCTTCTTGCCATTTAAACTCATCAAAATCTCCTTCATCTTCCTTCGCATAAAACGCAACTACGACGCTCAATCTTTTAAGTGCACTATAAAGTTGGAGAGATTTTTTTTAAATAGAATTTATAAAATACTTCTGCTTGGCTAGATACAGGCAGTGACTAGAGACTCTCTAACACTACTTTTGACAGATCCAATTTAGCTTTAGCTTTGATTTATAATTGATTAAATTATACTGGATATCTTTGAAAACTAAGCTAGGAAGTTGTGGGAAAAGCCTAAGCTCATTTGCAGATTAAAACGTAAACAGCATTGGGGTTAATACAGATCCGTGATGCCAAAATATTTTTATATTCAATAGAAAAGCAATACTTTCCACATATAAGGAAAGCTAAGCAGTACAAAGTATTAGTGTAACACATTGGCAAAGAGAAGAATCCCACTTTCTCTTCGACCCCTGCCTACACCTACACATTGGAACGGGTTCATGTTTGATATGTACTCGTGTGGGACTTTTGTTTTTATGATGGCAAGATTACGTTCGGATTTTGTCGGTCCCGTTGTACCACCGATCTTCCCTCCGGATCCACAAGCCTACAGGTTGTTTCTCTGTCCACTTTTGTTTTTAACCTTTACGTTTCAACAGCGCCTGGCAATTTCGCATTCCTTTCTGGAACAATCTGGCTCAACCAACTTGGGAGTGTGAACTCAACAAAGTACGCCAGGTTAAGGAAAATTACTGTGCCCTAAATTCCATTCCATTCGCTCCTAATTGTTCAAAAGCACTGCGACGTTGTACTACCCATAATACGGTATTCCAAGTTCACGGCGTCAAGTGACATTTTGGCTGCACCAAATGTCCTTCCTCAACAACTTCAGATATTTACTCTACAGGTGCTCGTGGAATCCAGCCTAAGATCATTCCAACACTAGCTACTCCTTCCTTTGACGACATCTTCACTCAAAGTCAAACTATTACATTTAACATTTACATTCCAAAGCAGGGACCTAGTCAGTCACACAAACTGATGGCATGTAGAGTAAATTACCGTTATGAAAGATTTTAATCACTCCAACCATCGCATCTGAAGAAATCATACACAATTCTTGTTGTAGTGGCTAGCTTGATGCGATGCTTGAACGACGAATGCAATTGGCATGCCAGTGTGGGAAAATGAAACGGCTGGCTGTCCGACTGTTCATGCACCACACCACACCACAATGTAATGCAAACTTCACGCTTCAATTCTACATCCCAAAAAATTCAGTTAAACATTCTTCTTTCACACATACTTGCTTAGATTTACATCGTACGTGTTCCTAAGTCTAAATTCTCCAAATGAGAATTGAAATGAATGGCTAGGAGAGAACAGTTTAAAATTCCTCTTCACAGATTTTGAACACAAATGTGGGCTTTCATACAGACCCCATTCAGGTCATATCACACCACATGATTATCCCAAATCATCTCCTCTTCATCTCCTTTCTAAAAAGTTGATGTTCTTCCTCAACCTTAGGTTGAGGTTTGAAATGAGCATACGTACACACAACAAAAAACAACCGATTTACAAACACAATAACACTTCAGTTTTTATTTCCTCAACCCGAAAACGTCTAATTAGAGTGAGAAAGCTTGAAAGCGTTCCATCCCCCTCAGATGTTTCTTCATTCAGGAAAGCTTAACAGCAGTAAGCGTTCAAAACTAAACCAAAGTAAGAAGTGGCTCCTCTTAAAACATAAAAGCGTGCCAAGATTTATTCTCGGAAGAACACCGGGTGTGAACAAGAATCAGTCCTACCTTTAGGCTGAGCAGGTACAAAGAAATCTTTATTCCTGCACTCTTGTGCGTAATTGTCGGCACGCTTTTCTTTTTCAACCGCCAACTGCTATTAGCTCGCCATACCACTATCTTAATCAACCTCTCATTCTTGACTGACCTAAATCAACAATGTCATAATTGAATTAACGCTCTGCGTAATTATTTGATCTAGTTGAATCTTCGTTACACGATCCTGCCATTCCTTGAGAAGAGTGCAAAATTCTTAACGTCGACTTTGTGTAAATACTTGGCTATGAATATTCCATATTCTGCTTTCAATTTCTAAACAATACGAGGATGTAAAAGTGTTGAGCACATTGCTCGATCGCTATCAAACCTAAGGTTAAAAAGGTTGTTTTCCAAGAGCTAAGATGACATTTGCAAATGAATTGATTGCAGAAAACATGAATCAGACATTTTCCTCGCAATTCTACCCGCCCATCACTCGGAAGCTAAACATGAATTGGCAAATGGCAATTTCAATCTACGCAGTAAGCACCTGCTTGTAAACAGGTTGCTCATCGCTCTGCGCTATTTCGTTTTTGTGAATACCTTGAGAACTGCAACTCTAGCTAGCATTTAGTAATATGAAGATGAACACGTAAATGTCCATGTTGTTTTGCGACTCCGATTTGCAGGATAAAATGATTTCGAAATTTTGGATTGAAAATTTTTGTCAATAACTGGATAGCCATCTATTCTGCTTTGGAATGGAATAGAATGAGCACTCAACAATGACCTACTGAATTGATGCACTTGGCAAAGAATAAATCAGCTGAGCTGAATATGATCGAGAACCGCCTCTGATATCAACCTGAAAGGAAAGATTTCCAATACAGAGCTTTGTGCTGCTAACCAATTCTTTTCGCTGAAAGTAGTCACGTATTACAATTTACCAATGCAGGTCACAATTATTCAAGCGTACGACTCAGCACAACAGTATCTACTGCCTAGCACACTTTCGAAATTGGTTTGAATATCCGTATCATAATTTGCATAATATGTGTGGCATAAATTAATATACTTTTGCAGGGCTGAGCTCAGCTCAGAGCTGTATATTCACAGTTTAAGTAATTAAGAGCTTATTAATGTAATTTTACATTCAGCCCTCGCTTTGAAACCCTTCACCCAGGGAAAGCGTAAGATTTTTAATTCAAACTTCATTCATCACATTCTCATTCATTCATTCCACTCATTCATACTTTTAGGATGTGACACCATTAATTGTAACAAGAACTACGACAAAGTTTGCACTCGTGGCAATCACAAACTGAACTCGCACTTGCAATTGTAACAAGACCTAATATTTCCTGAAATCGATTTTTTTTCGAAATCTGCCGAAAAGCCAAGTCCATATTAAGAGGAGTTTAAAGCAAACACAAACTATGAACTAGTTAGTACTCATCAATAAATAAATGACTCTAAGACGTGGCTCAACTCACAAATCTCACACGTGGTTCATCTTCGTCATTCGTCTGTAATTTACATTGATTCTCAACCCATCAATAATAACAGTTTATATTCCATGACCCACAGCTACAATTTTATATTTAGAATTGAATAAATAAAATTGACGTCTTCGACCTCCTCCCTAGTTAAGAAAGACTTGGCTAATCAATCTACCAGACGAAGCATCCTCGTCGTCGTCAACTTCCAGTGAAATAGAATTGAAAACATCGCCGTTATCAACATTTGAAAAACAAATTCCTTCTTCAGTTCCACAACATGCTTTCCGTTCATTCAGATGAACATTCGTCAAATCTGTGAAACTCATTTGTACATAGTACACTTTTACGCCCTTCCGAGTGAAAAGAATGTTCCAAAACAGCATACTATTCTACTTTTGCTAGACAATGCATAAATCTGTTGTCTAGCACGCGTTGGAACATGTGCTATCTGAGGCCTACACGAAGAATTCAAACTAATTGAAATCAAAAAATGTAAATAAATAAATTTATTGCCAAAGTCTTTCATTATAATGTACATTACTGACTAATGTAATCTCAATACTACCTGTCCGCGTTTTAAAAAGCCGTCAAGAATCATTCTTTATAACATAAACCCCAAACCAAAACGTAATTATTGCGTACAATCTCTTGAGCGAGTGGTTGGTGTCTGTCTGCTTTTCGATATGTTGTTTTTGCTGGCAAGTCAGCATATTAGTCATACGATTATAGAGGACCTAAAAATCTGTTGAAGCCTAAGTTGCCTAAGTCTTAGAAAAGTATCAAAATTCTGGCGACAACAACAAAAGAACGCATGAGGAGATGATAACAGTTTGTTCAAAGCTAAACATTCCACACGACAAATTTATCACTCTTTTACAACACACGACTTGGATTGTGTTGAGGCAGGAAAACTGGACGGATGGGATGACATCCTTGTCTTGAAGCAGAAAATGTGACAATGGTGATGGTACCAGTTTCTTGTGTTCTTGATTTCAGTCAGCTCTCAAGGGCAAACCTAACCTAACCAAGTCAATCAGGCGAAATATTTCTTAAGTTCTTTTAGATTAAACATCGTTGTGTGGAACAGAATAGGCCCTGATCAAGTTTTGCTAACCAAAATTAACAATAAAGTAAATTTTGTTGACGCCGCGAGAGGTTTCTGAGAATAAGTAATTCAGACATTACCACAATTACAATTGCTTTCATCACACTCAATACTAATAGCTCAAGCCCAAACGT
>JAQGCM010002735.1:0-10538 GCA_034699705.1 Hymenaphorura dentifera
AACAAAATCGAAGATATTTATTTGACTTACTTGTTTTCATTCCCTCGTTCATTTGCAAGAGAGCATTGCTGTAGTCAGTCATGTCATTTTCCAAAAGAATAAATGTGCTCAAGCTAAATATGAGCGTCGCAGTGTAGCCAATGACAAGGATGGAGGGGAACAGGAATTTGGCCAAGTCATCATTATGCTTGATTGAGTAATGAAAGTAAGCACTTATGCAAAATATACGATAGCAAGCATCCAACACAAACAAAGTGTACGTGTAGATTCTTTCCTTCTGTGTCATTCTTTGGAAACGATTGCTTAAAGGGTTCCAAATAAATGGAAAACTTCTTGTAATTTTGACTTGGGTAAAAACTCGACGGAGTTGAACGAGGGTATTTTGAGACAACATGATTTGAACAAATCTGACGTAGCGTTGTCGTGCACAGTTAAGATGTTTAGATGAAAGAGGCTGCAAAGTGTAAAGGAAAGAGCGAAAGTTGTCTGTGAACTTCTAGACTACAACTGAGATTTTTCTTTGTTTAAGTCGATTTGGCCTAGCCATATTGGACTATGCAAAAAAGTAAGGCGAACAAGCATCTGAGCTGTACTCCTAAATGCAATTAGTGTGGCACGTGGAGATTTTTATTGTTTCTTGAAATATTGCAGCCGTTGAATGACATGGAACAATGTACACTACACTAAATTGTGATTACAGGATTAGGTCATTAATATTTGTGGCATCATTACATAATTCATGGTGTAAAGCGACAGGAAAATGTTGTACTCCACTCATCGAGATACGTACAACAGAAATAACATAAACTGAAAACATAACTTTGCGAGTCAACATCAAAAGCGAGAAAGCTATACAGAAAATAAGTTTTCTATCTCTAACATCAATCTAACATTTACGTGCAGAAGCACGGAGCTCAGTAATTATTTCTAGCTTGAATTCTGCGCTAGATTTTCCTTGCCTTTGTAAACAAAATATGAGTTTCGAGAACATTTTTCGATCCCTATAATTTAATTTATATCCTACTTTGTAGTCAAAATGAGGTTCACAGTTGCTTGGAATACAAGATCGAACATTATGGTGACAAAGGTGCCTTCGGTTATTCTGAAACCTAAATGCGTTCCAGTATTAATGTAGAGCGGGACACATGAAGCGATGAATCGCTTGCCGTACTGCGTACCAGCCTCAAACGTTGCCAACCTTCCTGCCGAATTAACTGCGATCTTCGATGCAAGATGAATTACAACTTTTACAAGTCCCAACACAAAAAGCCCACAAATTGGGTACATTGGATTAAGTTCTCCAGCATCAATGAATCGAATTGAACAGTAGAGCGATGCAGTGAGCGTCACGATCGAGGTACCCAGAGCCAATGTGAGCATAACTGGACACACGTCATTGGCAATTTTGTTGAGAACTTGGAGGGTACGATACATCATTCTTTTTTTCTCTGAGCAATCCCGTCCATTCCTGTACAAACAGTGCATTGTATTAAATAGGATTCAAAATTTTCAAAATATCGGCTCTTGGAGGACTTAAAGTTTCAATTTCGGTTTGCGTACTTACTTGACCTGGTCCAACCAAAGATTGGTTGAATTGACATATATCATTGCAGAGTAGACGTGGAACATCATGCAAGTAGCACCCACTGTAGTGGCGTTGGTTTCGAGCAGAAGAGCAAAAATGTGAAACCAAGGATTGTCAGTGTGAAAGATACGAAAAGGTGGTACGTCGGCTCGCACAACAAAATCTATAAATGGAGGAGTTATTCCAACCAGAAACAGTGAGGAACAACTTATCACCAGAAACATCTTCTCGAGACCATCCCGTGTATCCTTCGGACAAACGCTAGGCTCTGTAAATACGAATAATCTGGGTTCATTCAATTTCTCCAAACTCTTGCAAAGAAGACAAATCATATTTTTAGCTATGAGCTAACAAGGGACACTTCCGAGGTGCACCAAGATTATAATCATCGAATGTTTTGAGTAATTGAAAAATATTAGTTTCTAATTTTTTGAGATTTTTTTGAAAAATCGTAAGGGGGAGTCAGTAAACACGATTTTTCCTATAGTTAAGAATTTCGGCATTTTCCGTTTTTTTAAATGTCAAAGAAAAATTAAAGTTGGGAACCAAATTATTTTTATAGTCTAATTTTGATTACTTCTCACTCACAAGGGAACCTCAACATATGTACATCCTGTCCAGAGCTCTCATAATTTTTTCCATATAGTACCACACCCCCTGTCCTCACAAAAGTCAAAACTTGCCTGTTGAAATCATAACAATTAGGTCACCGAATTTTTTATTGTTGGACCTAAAGGTGAAGACAGGGGGGACCCTGTGAAACTTCAAAAATAGTGGGTTAATTTTCATTTAAATTTTCAGTTTTTTCATTTCGAGCTCCATTCCAGGCCATATATACAATACAATTTTCACGAAAAAATCAACTTTGTCAATTTTGAGCAAACAAAATTTTAAAATTCATAAAAGAAATATGCAAAATGATTGGCTGTCATTCTTTCCAAAAAAAAAAGTTTTTTGAAGAGGGTTGGACCAAAAGTGCTCAAAATGAAAAAACTGAAAATTTAAATGGAAATTAACCCACTATTTTGGAAGTTTCACAGGGTAACCCCCTGTCTTCATTTTTAGGTCCAACAATAAAAAATTTGGTGACCTAATTGTTATGATTTCAACAGGGAAGTTTTGGGTTTTTTGAGGTCAGGGGGTGGGGTACTAAAATTCAAAAAATTATGAGAGCTCTGGACAGGATGTACATATTATTATGTTGAGGTTCCCTTGTCAGTGTATACCAGAGAGTTTAAAAAAAATATCGCTGTATTAAGTGATCAGACCACCTCGAAAGTATCCCTTGTAAGAATTATACTTACCCAGCTGACGATTGGCTCTGAATATTTGATTGCAAAATGTATGCACGACTTTGTATCTGAAAATCATGTGGAGTTGAGAGAATAGCAGAATACCATGCATAGATGTTGGGAACAGTCCCCTCATGTACTGCCTGACTACCAACCCGTCGCGAAAAGAGTCGTAGAAATAAGATGAGACGATTACAGACTGTGGAATTAAATTGATGTGTGATATCCATTTCCAAACTCTGTCATCTGATAGTTCCAAACAAGATTGAGTTGTGTTCCATTTGAACGGTGTGCACCTGAGCCTTGCCCCGATGTTGACCAGTTGGATATAGAACCAAAGTGTCTTTTCAGAAATCATTGCGAAACGAAATTATGTTGTGATTCTACGGATATAAGATCACAGCCTTAGAAGTAACATTACAACTAGAATACGATGACAAATACATTGAATAGTTAATTTGTTTGGTTCTGACTGAAATTATCATCATTTTATCTTGTGATGTACTAACTTTGTAAATTTTTGACTTTTCGATAATTCTACGGTTGCTCCGGACCCAGCAGGTCATATTTAAAACCAAATCGATTTTTCAATGCGCTTCTTTCTCCGTGGATCTCCCGTATCGCAGGTCGAGCGAATTATATTAATTTAGTAATTCAACCAAGAATACACAAAATTATTACCTATACATTCTCGGTTGAAACGTTCCGATTTGGTTTCTGGATTGACGCATTGAGAAATGTTATCAAAATGCTGTATCGTTCAGTTCAGCACACCACGACTAATGTTGGGCTCATTTTGGTATCGTTTCCGATTTATCAAATGGCCGAAGAAAGCTGCCAATAAATAAATCAACGTTGTTTTTGAAGAAAACTATTGGCAGCTTTGTACAAAATTATCGAAGTTCTCGAGCCTAGTTCCGACGGTCGACTAGTGGGACAACGAAAGTCACCTTCAGAACTCATGTTGATCAGATTTCTAACTCTTGCATCAGCTATGGCCAAATTCTGGGACAGATAGATACGCAGATTAGATACAGTGTTTATTTTTCCAATCCCAGTTTTCTTGAGCTTATCTTCACCAAAGTGGTACGTCAGAGTTGATGCATGTTTGGCAATTCGAAATCCGCACACATAATAGGCTTTAAACAATCTGAAATCAGAAGAAGCATCGTATTAAATTGTTAAGTATTGTATTGTAGATACACACTTGACCAAAAATAACTGCATTTTAAATAGTTTTTCGTCTGAAGTGCAAGATAAAATGTCGAGATTCGGAATTTGTTACAAGTAAGAATCTTTAATTGTATTGGCATGTCATTTCTTCAACAAAGTATGTGAATGTATTTTTCGCGGAGAGCTGTAGTGAAATAAGCCCAAAACATTCACCAAAAAGGCCAAGCAGATCTTCAGTCCTGTCACTGCAAAACGAAATATAATGAACATGAGAAGTAGGTGGCTGTACGGCAAAGTGTGTAGGAAACTTCTGGAACTGGAAAGAGAGTTTAAAGGGGGGATGCCCAATAAGCCATGAACTGGTGCCATGTCGGTTTAGTTCTTTGTAGAGCATGATATGTAAATCCAAATTTTCAATTTAAGGAGCACGATTGGTTGAGGAATATCAAATTTGTTAACCCAATTCCCAATTTTCGTACAGGTGGAGCAGCTTTTTCTTTGTTTCTTGATTGGTTAGAAGCTTCATCGGTGGTACTCGATGGCATCACATCTATCAGATCAAATGTCCACCGTGTTTGAATTATTGACTAGATTCGGTACATCTGCAGGTCTTGATTAGGATTATTTATTAGCAATTGAAGACTAAAATTTTGATTAGCGATTAGTTTGCAAAACGTACTAAATAGATTCATGATTAGGTTTTCTGAATTAGAATTAGTGGGCTTTACTTATGATCAGAATTATGATTAGCTAATCTAATGTTCTGTTGACAATTAATGTTATCAATTATATTTCAACTATTGATGGAATTATTTTGGATTCATGGGATTTGATTGGATATCCTGTCCTACTACTCTGTGGTCAAAATGAGGTCCACAGTTAGTTCGACTACCAAATCCGACATAATGGTGACAAACGTGCGTTCTGTAATTCTGAAAAGATTTCCCACGTAGATGTAGAGGGGGACACAGGATGCGATGAATCGTCGCTCATACTGTGACCCGGCCTCAACCGTTGTCAAGGTTTGTGCAGAACTCCCGGCGATCTTAGATGTGAAATGAATTGAAACTTGTACAATTCCCAACACAAGTAGCCCGCTCACTGGATACATTGGATTGAGTTCCCCGCCATCAATGAATCGAATTGTGCAGTAGAGGGATGCAATGAGGGTCACGACCGCAGTACCAATAGTCAATGTGAGAAATCCTTGGCACAATTCGTTGGCGATTTTGTTGAGAATTTGCATAGAGCGGTATGCTAGTCTTCTTTTCTCTGGGCTGCCCTGTCCATTCCTAAGCACTCAAAGATTTTCAAAAATATATTAGGACTGAGTTTCACAAAATTAGAACCGATAGTGTTGCATAACATACTTGACTTGATCCAACCAAAGATATGTTGCGTTCACGTATATGAGTCCAGAGTAGATGTAGAACATTATGCTCGTAGTACCCACTACAATGGAGTTGGTCTCGAGTAGAACAGCAAAAACTTGAAAGTAAGGATTGGCAGTGTGAAAAATACGAAAAGGCGGGACATCAGCTTGCACAACAAAATCGATAAATGCTGGAGACATTCCAACCAGAAATAGTGACCAGTAGCTTGTCACCAGGAGCAGCTTCTCAATACCATCCAACGTATCCTTTGGTCCTGGAAATACAATACATGCATGGGATCTGACATGTAAATTTTGGCATAAAATTTATCCAAAATTTTGTTTCCATTACCTGACTGCTGACGATTCACATTGAATATTTGGTTGAAAAACCCGCATACAACTTTGTATCTGAGAATCATGTGCAGCTGGGCAAACAACATGATAACATGGATAGAAATTGGGTACAAGCCCCTCATGTATTGTGTGACCTTCAAACCGTCGTGCAGCGAGTCGTACATGTAAGATGAGATGATTATTGACTGCGGGATTAAATGAATGAGAGATATCCATTTCCAAACTCTGCCATCTGACATTTCCAAACAAGATTGCGTCGTGTTCCACTTGAATGGTGTGCACCTGAGCATCGCACCAATTTTGACCAGTTGGCCATAAAGCCAAAGTGTCTTTTCAGAAATCATTGAGAAATTCAATTTTGCACACCAAACGCTAATGCTGGGCTTATATTCACGTACATCGATTGAGCTTAATTGAAAGGTCCACAAAAAACAGTCAGAAATAAATCGGTATTTTTCTTGAGATACATGATATTCAATGTTTCAATCGTTGAGAACCTTTGGCCCAAAAGTGTCTTGTTTCTGCAGTGTACATGTGACGAGTGACGAGGCCGTTTGTCCTGTCTGGCCGAGCGACCAGAGGGAAAGTCACCTTCAAGAAATGATATTGATCAACTGTGCAAGGCACTGCTCAATCTTAGTCTGTCCTACGACTACGGCTAAATTCTCACGTATTGATTTGTGGATTCCTTTACTAGTAATTTTCCAGTAATTTTTGAGCTTCGTCGGAGTTAAAATGTTTGTCTGGCATTTCGAAACCTGTAATCTGGAATGCTCCAAATTTTAGACAACAGAATTTCCGAAACAGAGTTGTATTTAATAATTTATTATAGTACAATGTGGACCAGAAATAACCCTGCTTCTGAAATAGGTGGTCGTCTGAATTGTAGGTTGAAATTTCGAAATTTCATTGCCAACACTTAATTGTTGTCAACTAAAATGACCAAAATGACGACACAGGCATTCAATTCCTCCTCGTAAAAAGAAATGCGATAAACATCTAATACAGTAGGAATGAAAAGTCCACAACTTGGTTCAGATTTTTTTGAAACAATTTGGTAGCCTGACATTCGAAATGAGTCGTGAAATTTGCATTCTCAACAAAATCAGCATGTCCCACATCACACAAATCTGCTTGGAAATCACATGACCACACTCAACACCAAACACAATCAAAGAAAAACAGACCAGAGCTCCGTAGACTAAAAGCAAAGCAAGGATTTGTGACTTGACCAGTGATAGTTGTTTCGGTAATTTTCTAAAGTCATACATTTCATGAACTTTTAGGAGCCTAAAATGTTCCAAAAAATTAAACCAATGCAGAAAAAGTCCAAAGTTTTGAAAGTCTGTCATTGCCCTGTAGAATCTTTCATTAAAATGAAGTGCAAGGACCCAAACTAGCGATGAAAGTTGGGCCAACGGTTGTTTTAAATAATGGCAGGCTATTTTGTTTTCACACCGAACTTGGTATATTGTGCTCTCATCTTTTTTGAACTCATGATTTTCTGGCACTTCAATCGCGAATTTCAAACTAGCGTTGCAAATGTGAAGCGTGTGGAGATCATACACGTAGTCCGACGACTGAAGCCCAAACACAAAACTTGTATTTAGTTGGTGGTCTGGAATTCCAAACTTTTTGAATTCGTAGCCAAATTCTTGCTTAATTTCTTCCAAAACCATTTGAGGATTGAGCTCGTCAGATTGAATTAAAAAAGGAAGTTTGTACCCATTTGCCAACAATTCTTTCAAATCTTCAAAAATATAAGGGGACTGCGGTTTGACGACAAAACTAGCCACGATTCCTTCGTAAACACTTGCAAGTACGATCATCAAAATCGATAGTAAAGTTGCCAAGGATTTCTTGTCTGGACTCGACTCTTGGCGAAATACAATGGCAATCATTCGGAACCAACAATGTTGGCAAAGACGCAACAATCGACTGAACCAACTGCCAGTGTTGCCAGGACGACGAGACTCGTTCCTTGAGTACAAAAACAGACTTGCAAAACTGTAGCTTATAGCTAAAAATACCCAAATCGGTGTATCGAACGGTGTCAAGAAGATTGCCATGTTGAGCCCTTCCAGGCTACTCTCCGTCGTACAGTACAAAATATGTTGAGTATATTCTGCTCTTGAGAAGCTCAGAATTTGGTCAAAATTGAGCTCGTCGAATAATAATTTTGGCCCTTCCAATGAAATTAAGCTGGCTCGATTCGCCTCACTTGGTTCATAGGTGGAGCTAAAGTTGTAGATTTGAGCAAGTCCGTCACAAACGAATAGTTCTGCGAGACAATGTACCGTAAAACGTTGCTGCCGAGTGCAATACTTGAATACTTGTGATGTCTGTAGATTTGGATGTCCATAAAATTTAGTCCAGTTATTATTCCGACCGGAAATTGGTTCATTTGACGATTTAGTTGTGTCCATCGTTGAGTTAATTCGTTTGAGCCAAATATACTTTTTGTTGAAAACTGAAAAGTACCTTGATTTGGACAATAGGGGCAGAGAAATCCTTTGCTTCGAACAGCGTGACCGCCGTCGGTCAAAATGGCAAAATAAATTTGAGCATTCATTCGTCTATAGTGTTCCAAGGAATGAATGGTTGGGTTCAGGTAAAGTTGACGTGTTGACCAAATTATCAAAAACGTTGATTTTTGCATGAAGCTTCGGGAATTTGTAAGAGTCAGAGCCTCTGTGGTGAAAGGATCAACGTAGATATTCAAGTCACACTTTTCTTTCAAGTGAATGAAAATATTCCCAGTTTTTGGCAGAGCAGCAGCAGGGAATGGTTCTAGGAAGTCAGTGATTGTCCAAGGTGTTCCAGGAATTTGATTGTGTATAAGTATGTGCTCACCAGTGCTGGATGAACCGAATTCGATCAAATTAATTGTGCACTGATTATAATTTTCAAGTTGAAGGTGAGCACAATGCAGTGGACTTGTTGAAAATAGAAATAAACATATTGTGATGAGCAAAGCTCGAGAATTACGAACCATGCTTGGCTTCTAGATTTTTCATGAAAACCTGAGTCTTTTGTTATCGGTGAGTGCACTTTAAATACCTAAAGTTTAGGTTGGGTTTAAGGCTAAAAATAATTGCTAGTGTCTGAGCAAAATTTTACATATATTTGCACGCTTAAGATGCATATTTGCTCAGACGGTAACAAATATGCATATTTTGCGTCACACGTGTGCAAATATTCATATTTGCACCACGCCCCAGCCCAGGTGTGCAAATATTCTTATTTGCACCCCACCCCAAGTGTGCAAATATTCTTATTTGTGCCATTGTGCCCCATTGGTGCAAATGTACACATGTATTTGCTGAGGCGCTAACAAATATGAATGCATTATTTCCACACATGGGGTAGCTCCTTAGGGGAAGAAATTCATTGGGCAATTCCCACGAGCGAGCCAAGAAAAGTCAAAAACGGAGCGTGCAAAGTGCAATTTTGAGGTAGAGTTGATATTATGCACATGTGAACAATTGAAGGAATTGAGCCAAAAACTCCAAGATTTTTGCCCGAAATCCCCTAGACTCTATAACGGTTGAACAGAACAGTGAAATAAAGTTTAAAATTTAATTAGTTCAAGTAATTCTACGTAATATAACGCACTTCAACAATTTACAAGGTACATGTTTAAGTTAAACAAAAAAAAAACACATTTCAATACCCAAATTTGTTCACAAAAATTATTATTGATTTGATGAGATTGATTCTTAATCTCAACGCGAACGAATTTGTACGGCTCACTTAAGTAAGACCCCCCCAAACGCAACTCCATCCAACTCGGACTTACTACCAAACAACACATTTACTAATTGGATTCATTTTTGAGCCGACGGGGCATGAGTAAGCATTTGAAAAATCCTTTGAATTTGAGAGTGGGCCTAGGACCCGGATGGGCCCAGGTGAGTGAACAGCTGATCTAATCTTATTTAAAACGTCTTCTGGTCTCATGGACCCACACCAAATTTGTGCATAGTTGAGAAAAAAATATTGATCATGTGTCATCCATTCCATGCCAGGGAGTAAGGCTTCTTGCCCGTGTGCTGATTCCCACTTCTTAAAAGCCTAAAGAAATTTTACAACAAAGAAAAAAAAGTGAACGCAATTCAATCATTAGTTTCTTGCCACCTGCCCCTGCACCTGCACCTGGGGAGAACATGAGAAGAAAGTGCAAGATGCTCACTCGCTCACTAATAAACTAAACTAATTAATAATCTTTGCTAAACTTTGTTCAAATTAGCTTCGTTCGCATCCATCTTCTCAAGTTTTGTGAAGAAGAAGAAATTCCCATTAAATTTAATTATCAGGAGATGAGCAGAGGTCCTACCTGAGCTGCTCTGCTACCTGAGAAGAAAATTCGCAGGACTTTGCCTGGCAGGCTACCCGGAGAAAGTTTGCTTACTTATTTGATGGGACGGGACGGGACACAAATTTGTCTTTTGCGAAAACTTTCTTTCGCCCTTTCGCTTTCACTTGTGCTTGAACTGCTTGTTCTGACTGGCAATGACACTACTGCACTGCGCTGCATATTCCATATTATCACTAAATTGGATAAAGGCCTTGCATTTTGCATTCCCAATTCTTGTCTTGTGTGTGTGTGTGTGTGATTCGCTAATCTTAGGTTCTACAATTACTGGAGTAGACTTTTTTCAAGTGGGGTTAGACTCCGATTCCATCTTGAGTTTCTTGAATTTCTTAATTCGAATAGAAACAGCGAAGGGAAACTGAAGTGGAGTTGAAGTGATTTCGA